>JALLKC010000013.1:0-21225 GCA_024034495.1 Camelina laxa | reverse complement strand
TTTTTAACTATGTCGATTGCTCCATCTTTCCCAGCCGAAAATCTGACATTAGGCTCTTTCCGTTTCTAGAACTTTCACCTTCCATCTATGATTTTGAAAAAAAAATATAAAGATCTTTTAAACTTTCAAACAAAGAACTGCTGGTACGAAAAAATTTTAATGAAATCGTTTGGGATCTTACCACAAAGGTTATGGATGATAATTAAGCTTTTTATTTACTCTTTCTTTCTTGACAGGGGAAAACAAAAAGAACACGATAATAATAATAATATAAAGACTTAGAATGCTTAATATTATTTCTAAGAGTCGCGATGGTTTTCTAATTGGCATCTATTAAGGCCAGGCCCATATAATTTAACCAATAAAAACATTTGATCCTCTCTGTCAAATTTTAATAGATTTTAAAATTAATTAAATTCACGTGAAGATAATTGTTATTTTAGAAAAATACTTAATAAAAGTTAAACAAAAATTCCGAAACATATTTAAATAAATTAAATAATTATTCATGCCCAAAGTTTCAACAAACTATAGATTGATGCTCGTATGACGAATTTATTCATCATCGTCATCTTCATCATCTTCATCACTGCAATCAACGTTTAGCCAGCGTCTGTAAAAATAAAACAATTCAGGATTAAACTTCCCACATAATTCACACATAATTTTGTTTATACTTTTTTTTAAATTAATGAACTTACAGCATATCGCCAGTATTAATTCCATCCACTTCACCTTCAAGAATGACCTTTGAGCATCGCAACTGAGACATCAAACATTGCATACCTAGCAAAGTAGAATTTAAGTAAAATGATATTTTGGATGGTATATGAGACTAATATTGAACAGTACCTTCGTAAACAGAGATCCTCCAAAACAGAAGAGTACACATTATTGGTTGATTAGTAGTATAGGTAGGCGAAGACATAATTTGTTTCCGTTTCTCAAGAAATGCAGTACAAACCGAACCAACAGCAACACATTCAATCTCTTGGCCACTTTCAGAAAAATAAAATGATTGTATATAATTTAATAAAGAACTGTTTAAAATAAAAAATTTATGTATTTACAATGTTATAGAAAGTTTTTTAAAAATATCTTACTTGTGTTCAACGATAGTGAAGGTCACAACTTCATTCTCTGAAATGTAGCCATTTTGATGATCGAGGAAATCAATCATCTGCCAATTGTTTACATGTACCACCATTCCTAAGACATCTAATAAAAAAAAATAATTTTAATGTTTATTAAATATAGTAAAATTAAGATGGATGTATGAACATGAATTGAGTATAAAAACTTACCTACACAACAATTCTTCTCGTCAGGCGTCGCATTTTGCATTCTTGGTGCATCATACATAAGAATAAAATTGTCAATAATTCGTGGATTTATTGGAACCATTTTTGTTTTTTCCTGGATCAGGATCTCAAACGGATGGTTTGAATTTCGGGATGATTGTTGACCTTCAATCACCTTAAATCCAGAAATCTCGTACCAGTCTCCTTCTTTGAGCTTTCCATAGTAACAGTCTACATAAAGTTCCGCATCTATCTTGGCATCAATCCTAGTTCCCTAAAATATAAACATAATTTAGCATTCCAATGTTTTTTTTTGTTGTATAACTTGATTGATATTTGCTAAAACTGCTAAATGGGATGAGCAAGAAAATTTACCCTTTCGTCGACCAAAATCAAACTTTGATAAAAAGGCTGTCCTTGTATAAAATGCGGTGGCCATTCTCGAAGTATTTTCACAGCAACTTTCGGCTTACGTAAAGTAGGATTCAGATCTTTCAAGTACAGCACCATCCCGATTGGATTTTTTTTGCGTGTATTTAGAAGCTAGAATAAGTATCAGAGAGAACTTTCAATTTGTTGTAGTTCAAATATTCATAGACAAAGGAAGATAAGGATTTTTACAATTACAGTTAAATATTTGTGTAGATTGTATTAAAACCCGTGCTCAAAACAGTGAAAGCTGCATGAGTATCTGTTCGATATGAATTAATCAATGTTTTCGTATTTTCAGAATACTTTATTTTAAAAAAAAAAACTGGACGGTTGAAACTCTATCCAGACTGCATGCCTTCCCTTTTTTATTTTCAACATGCATGCTGACATCTTTAATTATGATGCATTGGACTATCGTTTTTTTATTACTAAGACTTTTGTTGAAACTTCATTGGAAAACTAAAAGTCTTCCACTTCATATTTACATCAAGTTTCATTTAACTATTACTGGTTATTAAAAACATAATTCGTTATATGTAACTAATTTGTTTAGCTCATTATATGTAAATAAATAATTAAATATTTCATTTTATATCAAAGCAAGAATTTTAAAAATCCAACTACTAACTAAATAAAATAATTAAAATCCCATCAAATCCCTCGAACGCCATAAAAATTCATGGAAGCCAGTCTTCTATCCGCGAGTCCTCTTCCTCGATCTCCTATAATTCAATTAAGTAGAACGTGAAAAAGTTTATAAACGAATTTCGTTTTCATCTATGTTATAGCATGAACAAAGATGTTATTCTTACAATTCCATCATTTTCGCAACCTCAGAATTGCGAGGATTGAGTGTTATTCGTACAAACTGTAGAAGATATACTTTTTCCCTGCAAAGTTATAACATAATTTATTCCTTTCAATACACGATCATCATAAATATGCAATAATTTTTATTAAATTAATTGTATACCTTGGAAATCTTCAATAACACCCCAACGAATAACACAAATTAAACGTTCACCCTGGAATGATTTTAAAGCATCGTAGAATTCCGCAGCCGTTTTTCGAATAATTCACACCTTAGTAGGGTTCCACTAAAATTAAAGAATTAAAATTTGTGTGATTTTAAATAATGGATTAGAGTATGATTATGTATAATAAAAATATTTATGAGTTTAAAAATTTACCTGAAATCACGAAGATCAAATGAGATTTTGTGGTTAATTGAGATATCCTCTTTTTTTTTTTTTTTTTAATTTTAAGATTATCTTCAGTACTTTCCAGCTCATCATCTGTTTCATCTTCTTCAAAATCTTGGACATAATCTTCGTCATCTTGATCATGTTACCACTGTTATCTGTTTGGTATTCGCTTTCATCATCAGTTTCTTCCTCAGTATCATCCTCTTCTTCATCTTCTTTATAATCATCATCGTCCTGATCTCCAACATCAATGTCATCATCAGAGTCTTCAAAGATCGTGGAATCTGTTTCATATTGATCATGAAAAGTAATGTTTTTCTTTTGATCTGAACCATATCGAGTACAGTACTTAAATAACATACGGATATTATCACTTTGTGTGACATCCTCATGTTTTCCATTATTTTCAACCCTTTGATTTCCTCTTTTTGTTGTAATTTTTTGAAATTACATCTGAATTCGCCAACTTTTACAACCTCACCAATAATGTCTGTATAAAATTTAAATTAGTTCAAATATAATGAATCTCAAATAGTATTTGAAATTTCTTTTTTAAAACTGAATTATTCCCTTACCGATTAAGTAATCTTCACATTGGGTACCATCATGGATGAGTTTGAAATCGACGAAATCATAGAAATCTTCCCCTCCAACAATTGAATTCTCTCTTATCTTGGTATTGTACAAAATAACAATTTTGTAACGATGTGTAGTAGCTAAACATGAACCATTCTGTTCAACAACCTTAAAGTCTTCGAAATCAAGCCAATCACCAACCTTGAACTTTAAGACAAAACGATCATAAACATCTCCACGAAAGGAGCATTGGACCTTTACACCCTAATAAAACATAGTATTATTAATTATCGGATAATACGATTTTGTTACATGTCTATAAAATATTTTTAAAACCTTGTGATTAGTAACTTTCAGGTATAATTGCATATAAACTTATTGTTTGAAATATATAATGAGCTTATAATTAAATTAAAGTAAATACCTTAATATCAGTTAAAACCATCTCCAAACTTGGACCTTTATCTTCCCACAGACATAAGACCTTCACACGAATTTTCCATTCATATTTTGAAGAGTTCAAACGCGAAACATCATCAAAAAGGCTATACCTAACCATAATTTCTTGCTTTTTTTTCGTGTGTTCTGTGGATTTCTTCTCTGATTTAGGTTTAAAAAATCAAAAGTGTCGAATAGACGTATATATATATACAATTTTATACATTCACAATTTACATTTTTTCGGAAGTGATATTTTTAAATTCCTGTTTACCAAATCATTTTACTATTCTGTAAAGATCTCCCAACATTGATATATCTTTATATTTCCTTTTATTTTTGAGTTAAATAGTAATCTTCTTAATGATTATCATTACGGCTTTAAATGCGTAATTTTTTGTTTTTAAGAAATAAATCATGATCTTACACTATATTCTAAACTGTTTTAATTATAGAATATCTCTTAAGATTTCCAACCCTACTTTACATAAGGTATAAAATAACAATTTTAGATTTTTCTAACAATGATCTACAAAGTTTTGAACATAATAGTTATCACATTTTTAAGAATATTAGCATCATTATGTCTTTCTCTATTTTTTTCAAAATTGAGATAATAATCAAGAACCTTAGTAACCGATCGTTTAGATATCATAATATTCATAATACTATTCTCTAAATATCATGCTTATATTATCCTTACGTCTGAATATGAGCTACGACACCAAGAATTGTTCTTCCATATGCAGATTGTTTTCATTAATTAATAAAATTATTCAAAATATTAGTCATAATTGTTAATATTTTTTATGTTAATAATAGTTATGAATATAACATTTTATTGTTTTATTTTGTTCTTATATAATAATCAAGCACCCTGGTATTCGATCATTTGATCGTCATTATTAAGTATAATCTTATATTATTAAAATAAATTATCATTGGACTATTTCTATCTCATAAAATATTCAACCATCTAAAACAATATCAATAAAAATACGATTATAAGATCGCATAACATTCATCCTACTATTCTCGAAAAATCGACTTCCTCCTTTCTTCACGCCTGATTTTTTGCAACGACACCAATCATATCTTCTTCCATTCACTGCCTATTTTTTAAAATAATAACAATGTTATAATTATATATAATGGAAAACGACTCTGTTTGAAGATAATTACCGTGTAGTTTAGAAGGAACGGAAACGACTCTGTTTTTTTGCGATCAATAGCTTCTCTGCAAATATTCATAAAAATAGGATTAAGATCAGAATTTACAGACAAATGGTAATAATTTGTTTCATTAAATTTTAGTATCAAGATGACTTTAAAACACTTTTGATTTGCATAATAATACCAAATAAACAAATGATTAACAAACGTTTGACGATGATCCAAACAAATAATTAGTGTCAAATCCGCTTTTTAACATAGAATTACTACCGAACAATAGCCGAAAGACGTTGTGTTGCTGACTCTGAAACTCTAATCTGTTGATTAATCACACTAAATGTTGTTATATCCGTGAAAAAAAGATTTATTCATTTAAAACAATAACTATTAATTTATTTTTTAAAAATATACCATAACTTGTGGGATATTATCAACACCATTCACAGTCTTTCTGCAATAATAATCAGTAAATGCAAATGTTAATATGATTTTCTGAACCAAATATATTTATATATATAAATAATTTTCCTTTTAAAATAAAAATACCTGTTTTTCACCATACGATCATTGGTAGATTCATCTAAACAATGTTTAAATTTAATTTAATCATTAGAAATATATTAATATAAGGAATTTTCAATTTAGCAACATACCTTTTAGCAATATATTTGAAGATGCAGAATTCAAATAAAAAAAATTCGATAGCCCTCGCCACCTCCACCTATTCATTTATATTTATTTGTTAGAACCACATACTTATAAATTATTTTTTATAACGAGGATAGAGTAATTTACTATTAAAATTTAAATTACCAAACATCTCTCATCACTATGATCATCTTCAGAAGCTTTCCTGCAACTATAGAAATAAGTCTTTCTATTTAGCATCATCAAACTATAAAGATTAAAGTTTAAAGTATTCATAAATAAAAAACATAGATTTCTTGTCTGAGAACATAGAACTAAGATCACGACCATGTACCAACTCACCTGAAACATAAGAATTAGTATAATCGTTTTTACAAAACATTTAATAAATCAAGAAACCTATACAATATAATATAAGAAGTAATAATGAAACCATACTCAAAGTTTTGGTAATGCTCGAACCTGCGTTCCAAACAAATACTACAGAAAGAGGACATGAATCATTAAAACACGAACACGAATACGAAGAACTATATAAGGGATCATCAAAACTATAATACATATATAATTTGAAGAACATGAGAGAAAATTAGGGTTTTCTCTATTTGAAAGATTTCGGATTATGGAGAATGATTAGGGTTATACCTATATATATATATGTTTATAACCTATAATTTTAGGGTTTCGAATAGGTCGGTATATTTTGGTTGGGTTTTTTTGAAAGCCCATTATTTTAGGTTTTAGAGTTTTAAAATTTATTAAATCACGTTTTGAGGATTATATAAATTAGATATTTAATTATTTAAACTTTTAATAATTTTCTAAATTAATTTGAAGGGCAAAAACGTCCAGATTGGATTCTCATTAATGGCAAATTAGTAATCTTAAGTCTGAGGGTGTATGTGGTGCGTTTTAGCAATCTAAATAGAGAAGAAAAGCTTGTCCGAAAATTTTTTAGGGGTAATTTCATTAAGGGCAAGAGAGGTCAATTTTTGTGAGATTGGCTGTGAGCCCTCTCGACTTCTCCTTTAATATATTAGATTAGAAGTTGGCCACAAAATTTATTACTATTAATTAGCATATAAAATGTTTTCATAATACAATGTTCATAAAAACTTGGTTTTCACTTCTTTTGCTTCATATACGGTGATCACTTACTAAGTCTTCCTTATACTAGAAGGAGTGGTTTATGTAAAAACAAAAATAATTGTTACAAAACTGATAGAATCAAGAAATTCTGGTTATAATGATTTAAAATAATTTATTTATATTTGAAAATATTTTTCGAAAATATCTTATATAAATCTCAATTTATAACATAATTTTATAATTTAATAAAGAAAATACAAATTAGTAATACCTAGTTGAACTAATAGTATATATTAGGGAAATGATAAATTCGAGTTTTATTCACTTAAATTGTTTCGTTTAAACTCGACAATATTTTTGGAATCCTCATAAATCTTAATTTATCATTTTCAAATTTGTTGAATACATATACAAATACATTTATGTTTCTAGTTGTACCAAGACGAACATGGTTGTACGAATACGATAAATACAAATATGGATGCATATAAGGTCTTAGTTGTACTCAGATTTTACTTTATAATCTTCTACAAAGCATAAGCATAAATCATTCATCTCAAGCCTCGAAGCATATTCTGATAGTCACATATGTATGTGTCATCCTCAAAATTGTCCACCAATATCATACCAGATGTGCTTAGTTATATTTGTTTTTAGAATTCTTAGTTTCTAACGATACAAAAAAATGAAATTATGATTTTGGCAATTTATATTATGAAAACCTCCTAAATGATAAAAATTATGTGGCCAACTACAACATAATACAATTAAATACTTAGTTGTCTATTAGTTGTACCATTTGTACTAATTGACGTGTCAGTTATACTATTTGTACTAGTTGTACTATTTGTTATATATATATATATATATGTCAGAAATAGAACATCGGCCGGCGATATGGACGGTGAACCGACGAGATGGGGAGTGAACCGACGAGATGACCGATCGGTAAACCGGCAAAACCGATTTGGAAAGATGACGAAAAAAGGTTTTAGCTATAAAAAAATTAAATAAATAAACTTCATTAAGGGTAAAAATGGAATATCACATTTTGGATGGTATGCAGACTCTCAAGTGGTACGCATGATCAAAATTTTCCCGTAAATGGCATTCGAGCAATAAATTCGGTTTACTTCATAGAAAAAAATAATTATCTTCCTAATCATACCTCCCAAATTTATAACTACAAAAATATATATATAAATCCTTGTTTTTAAATATTACTCATCTGATAAAAATCATCGACTCCAAATACAACTCTTCCGGACACTATTTACTCTCGGGCACTATTTACGAGACAAGTCTCGAGTTAACCTTTTCTGACACCGGTAGAGCAGTTGCTCGCCGGCGTCGGACCATTCGCTCCCCTCTCTTTCCAAGCTGTATGAAGCTCATTAGTCCATGTTTGTATTCAGTTTTGATCTTTCCCGACCACCGTATTATGTCTGTCATAATGGATCTGGTGGCCGGAAACTTTATTATCCTTGCGGTGCTCATACCTTTTTCCCTCCGTCGGCCTTTTCCGGTGAGATTCTTGCTCTCCTTCTGCCGGTTGATCCTTTCGCTGGCAAGATCCAGTTCGAATGCACATAGTCCAGAGCAACGACCTATGTACATATTCTATATGAATCCTAATGTAAGCCTTCTCAGGATCCCGCTTAAAGTCCCGAAGATATTTTCTTTCTATACTCCGTTGTTGCTTACACGACGAGAGCCTATCAACCTTCGATCCCCGACTCTCCTTATAAACAAATCTTCCACCGGATCTAGAATCTTCTGGCGCGTTTCCCAAAGATCCATACCACCGTATGCCATCCTCAAACTCTCCCATGTATCCTCCGCCACCACTGGATCTGTGGCTTTCCCCATGACCCGATTCTGGTCATCCAGATCTGTTGCCACAAGCTGCAACATTGGCAACCGTAAGTCACAAGCCTTCGATGTGGACACGCGGTAAACTCTCCAGCGTCAACCTCCTTTCTTTCCTTCTTTCCGACGAGGCATCTTGTCGTCGTCGAGAACTCCCTTTGGTACGGCCAACCATCCCCTTTGTTTAATATTTAACTTGGTTGATACATCCTTGTTTTTAAATACTACTCATCTGATAAAAATCATCGACTCCAAGTACAAGTCTTCCGGGCACTATTTACTCCCGGACACTATTTCCAAGACAAGTCTTGAGTTCACCTTTTCCGACGTCGGTAGAGCAGTTACTCGCCGGCGTCGGACCGTTCGCTCCCCTCTCTTTCCCTGCTGTATGAAGCTCATCAGTCCATGTTTGTATTCAGTTTCGATATTTCCTGACCACTGTATTATGTCTGTCATAATGGATCTGGTGGCCGAAAACTTTATTATCCTTGCGGTGCTCATACCTTTTTCCCTTCGTCGGCCTTTTTAGGCGAGATTCTTGCTCTCCTTCTGCCGATTGATCCTTTTGCCGGCAAGATCCAGTTCAAATGCACATAGTCGAAAGCAACGACCTATGTACATATTCTATATGAATCCTAATGTAAGCTTTCTTGGAATCCCGCTTAAAGCCCCAAAGATATTTTCTTTCTATACTCCGTTGTTGTTTACACGACTCACCTTATAAACAAATCCTCCACCGGATCTAGAATCTTCTGGCGCGTTTCCCAAGATCCTTACCACCGTATGCCATCGTCAAACTCTCCCCTGTACCCTCCGCCACCACTGGATCTGTGGCTTTCCCCATGACCCAATTCCGGTCATCCAGATCTGTTGCCACAAGCTGAAACATTTGCAACTGTAGGTCACATGCCTTTGATGCGGACACGCGGTAAGCTCTCCACCGTCAACCTCCTTTCTTTCCTTCTTTCCGACGAGGCATCTTTCCGTCGTCGAGAACTCCCTTCCGTACGGTTAACCATCCCCTTTGTCCAACATTTAACTTGGTTGATACGTCGATTTCACAAGCCGTCCAAAGCGCCCTCTCCCAACCGCGGGTGAGATTGAGTCCACGAATCCGAAAGGCTTTGCCGGCGAGCTTTCTCATCTCTCTGGTTAAACGCCTCTTTGCCGGCGGAGTAAGGGAAGAAACTCTAATGTTGGTGGGCCAGTTGCTGTTTCTCAGGCATTTGGGCCAGATATATTGTTCTTTGTTAGTGGGCCTAACGAGCCTAAAAAGATATCTTAAAATTATGGGCCAGTTTTTGCTTTCTTGGTTGTTGGACCAGTGTGTAATTATGTTAGTATTAACGTAAAGGTCTTGTAGCCTCAATTTCCTCAAAAAAATATATAATATATTGTCATTTTTCTCCTGTTTGGAGAGATATCTTAATTTGCAATCCTCCACTTTGAAGAGTATCATACTAACTTCCTTATTTTTAAAGCATGAAACTAAAAAAAGGTCAAGTCTTGGTAACCTGCCTGTAATTTTTCCACAGCGCTTTAGAAGTGTAAGCCGAGAACATCTTGTTTCACTTGTGTTATCTAAATCCTCCCTGAGGGAGAGTCCCCTCCTCTTCTATATCACCAATGGAAGAGCGTGTGTCCACCTCCTTACGAAAATCTTCAAGAACACCCCTTTTAAGTTAGGCATATGGCGCCTTTTTGCGCTTGTGATGTCTAACTCCTCTCTTGAGGAGAGCTCCTTCCTCTTCTATACCTCAGATGGAAGAGCGTGTGTCTATCTTTCTAGAAAAAACTTTGCGAAAGTCACTATAAAGGTAGGCATTTCGGTTTTACAAGTAACAAAGGATTCTGCTTCTTCTCCTCTCCGATTGAGCCTTGTGGAAGGCCTCGAAATGGCAATTAAAGCTCTCTGCAATACAACACCTCCTCCAAGTATCTTTTTAGGTTCTTGGTTTTCAAGAATCTCGTCTTGTCCAGCGTGTGACCATCCTTTCCAGGGACATTTGGCGCACGCACGGAATCCAAACACCGCGATCGTTCTTTTGCAACGTCTACGGAAATGGTTATCAAAATGACTGTCTATATGGCACTGGTCGGTCATTCTCTACCTCGAGTGGCCTCACTTTGTGGGGCAACTCTTTATCTTCAGGACTTGTTGACCCCTATGTTTATCTTTTAACCTTTATGGTTCCAAATCAAGCTTCAAACCTTGTTTGATGTATATCTTAAGTTTATTGTTTGTAGCTTATTTTGTTCTCCTGTGTAAGTTTATTGGTGTATTTGTCTCATCTTCAAAGGAAGCTTGTAAACCTTTAATCTAATATAATAGAGTGTTTGATGAAAAAAAAAAATACTACTTGTTTTTATTCAGATTTCCAGATCGCTCGATTCCAAAATTACTTTTGTAAACACTACTAGATTTTTTTTTTTGTTAACCATTGGGCCATAACTTGCCGGCCCATTAGCCAAATTCCTACATTCGTAGGAACCGGGACTCGATCCCGGGTGTGATGGTGCCTTCTACAAATGGACTTACCTCCTGCCACTGCACTAAGGTCACTTCACCACTACTAGATTTTAACACACGCGAATCTATCTATTTTTTATTATTTATAATTTAGTTTGTATATTGTATTTGCTTGTGAGAATTTGAAAAATAATTTATATCAAAATTTGTTTTTTTAGGGCATTTTACGTATTAATTTGACTACATCAAATTTTCAAGAAGATGGTAGAGAAGTTTTTTGTAAAAATCATTTGATATTTAAGAAGATGGTAGAGAATTTTTAAAAAGTCATTTGCATTTTATGATATTTTGTTGATTTTAGAAATTTAGTAGAGAAATTTAGAGCGATTTTAGAAAACTTATTGATATTTTTGATTTTATAAGAATAAACTTAATTGATTTTATCAATATACCATATTTTACTTATTAAATATTTTATAATTTTGTAGAGATTAACATTACAAATAAAATATTAAATAAGCATAACTATAAAGATAGAATACAAAATTTACTTCAAAAATGTTAATATAATTTTTTCGTTGACAAAAATAAAAAGTTCACTCCTTATCTATCTATTTCTAAAAATACTTTTTTTTAAAATATAAAAATTAGAAAGTTTTTATAAAGTGTGTAACGTAATATGGATACTATTTACTCAAAGACTCTATCAAAATATTTTAAAAGTTTTATAGATTTTTAAACTGTATTTATATAGTATAAAATAAAATTTTACAAACATAGAAATGTAATTTGTGTATATTCTTATAAGTTTACACACAAATTTGGATAGATATCAGATTTTTAGAGGCATTTATAATAATAAAAAAAAATATAAAGTAAGTTGATAATGCTTGAGTCTTGAAAGTTTGGGGGAAATGTCTAGATACTTTCTAGAGGCCGTAGGGAGTCTTCAAAGTGTGTCCAAGTAAAATGAATTAGACAGTTTGAACTGAATGCTCCGTCGGTCCAGATAAGACAAGTTAGCCTTCAAATGGCTTGGATCCAGTTGATCATATGAGTTTTAGATAAGAATAGGACGCATTGTAGAATCTAGTTGATGGAGAATGTGTCTTTTGGAAACCGTGGTTTTCCATAGATCCATGTGTGGAAAGCTGCCAATTTGGTGGTGTAAACCCTGCATGATGGAACAAAAGGGCAACTAACAAACCAACTTAAACCATGAGTCTTGATTTAAGTTTTCAATTAGTTGGTTTGGTGATGATTAACGAATATCAAGTCTATTGGCTGATCGAATCCTCCATGGAGCAACTTGTAGGCTAATAATGTGACTAATGAAGGCTTTTTTGATTATCTTTCAGTAGCCCGACAAAATGTGAACGTTTTTCGATAATCAACATTAAAGTTTCTATGATGTTGGTGGATTTTAATTCCCATACAAAATTTACGAATAAGTTTCTCCAAAATACAATTTAGCTTACTTATTGACGATTTCAGAAAAGCTCTTATGATAACCTCTTGATTTACTCTAATGATAAGTTTATCACCAGCCCCGGCTCTAGGCATGTGCCAGGAGTGCTATAGCACCAGATTTTTACAAATTTTTGTTTTTTTTCTTCATAAAAAAGGGTCCAAAAATTTTTACTTCAGAAAAGCATGGGGAGAAAGGACCTTTTTCTGTTTTATTGAGCCGGGCCTGATTATCACATATATGTATCTCTGAGAACATGAGTGTTATTAGACATGACTCATGATCATAGTGATGGTTAGATAATCAGAGTCGGCTCAACGACACGTGATGGAAGTTTGTGCTTGCCACCTTGAGTTTATTATGTATTTAATAGGCCATTTTTGGCAATAATGTTTATATAGTTTAGTGGTAAAGGACATCACATGTTATAGGAAGGTAATTAAGGAGTTTGAATCTCTTAACCGTGATTTTCATTATTTAAAAAAAAAAAACTGACAAATAATATGCCTTAATTGTTACGTCGTGGTTTCCGCCTTTCAAATCTCCATGACTGGCTAGGTTTACAACTTGTACGACATGAAGAAGTTCGCCTTGAAACACTGCCTGCTGCGCCAAATTTTGATCTCGTTGAAGACCTCCCAAACTTCTTTTCTTATTTTCTTTTCTACAAAGAAACCAACTATTAGCTAATTAATTTTGAAAGGAAAAAAATTTAGAACATAACCCAAAAGAAATATAAAGGAGAAATATGAAAGAAGTCTTCTATAAGCGGTGCTCGACATATATGCTAATACGTCACACATACAAATAATATAAATGTTTTGTTAACTACATGAACTGTTGTCATCGCATCATGACATGTATAAATTAAGATGAGTTATGTGTAAAACATCATTGTCAACTACACTTTTTTTTTTTTTTTGACAACAGCTTACAAGATTGGCTCAAACAAGCCAATAAGAAGGAACATTGTTTAAAGAGGTAACTAGATGCGGATATGTACGAACACGTCGCGCCAAATTGTCCGCCTTACCATTCTGCGATCGAGGAACATAAAGTAGGTTGAAGGAAAAGAACTCCTCCCTATCCGCCTAGATGTCCTCCAAATAAGGTGTAAAAGCTGGCCACTCGGAAGGCGAAGACACCATCTTCACTAAATCAGAGCAGTCAGTGAGAAAGACGACATATTGATTATCCGCCCCGATCATACATCGCATGGCCCAAATAAGGGCTTCAACCTCAGTATGAAGAGGTGAGAGACTATGACGAAAGTTGGCTGCACCCATAGTGGGTGGGTCGCCCGAAGGCGACATGCAAAACCATCCTTTACCCGCATAACAATCTGTTGCTTTCCAAGAACCATCAATAAAACAAGTATATCCTGAAAAAGATCTAGGGGCTCCAAAACTCCCCCTTACAGTAGGAACAATCGCATTCATATGATCCGGTTCTAAGACCTCATCATCTGTCTGCGCTAGTTTCCATGCTTTTGCCTCGTCCTCCGCTAAACGTAAGATGGCTAGGGGATTGGAATCCAAATTATTAAAAAGTTTATCATTTCTAGCCTTCCAAATATATCATAAAATCCAAGGGAAAAATTCCTGGTTTAGGACGTTCGGGAACTTCCAAAATAGAAAATCCATGTTTGTGAAAATTGAATCCGAAGGAAAGACAGCTGGGACCGTCGAGAAATTCGACAAAGCCCAAACCTGTCGAGCTGGCTAACATTGAAAAAGGGTATGATTGATCGTTTCCTCCTCAGTACCACAAACTTCACATGTGGAATCACAACTCAAACCACGTTTCCGTAGATTAGCTGTCACCGCCACACACCCCGATAACACCTGCCACATAAAATGTTGAAGTTTCGGTGGACACCGAAGCTTCCACACAAAGGCCTGAAGAGGCACAAAACTTGGACCAATCACCTCTACTCCGGAACTAGCCAGAGAACTAGAACGAAGTGTGTGATACCCTGATTTAACCGAATACTTACCAGACTTGGTAAAATGCCATCCCATAAGATCCGGCTTATCCGGCTGGCGTAATGGTATGGCAGAAATGATAGCCACATCTTCCGGTACAAATGTAGCCGTGAGTTGGGCCATATCCCAGGAATTAGAATTCCTGTCAATGAGGTTTATAACGCGGAGCGTAGGGTCAAAAGAGGATCTTGTACTCAAAACTGGTCTCGGGGATTGGGCAGGGATCCAGGGATCAGTCCATACAGAGATGGAGACACCAGATCCTACCCGTTTAATAAGTCTTTCATTAACCAGAGAGCGAGCAGAAATTATACTTCGCCATCCATAAGAAGGGGAATATGATTTAATCGGATCCATAGGGTCAGAATGTCGATAGTAACGACCTTTAAAAACCCGTGCAAAAAGAGAATCCGGAACTGTGATCAAACGCCAAAGCTGCTTCGCCAGCAACGCGGTATTATAATCATCCAGGCACCGAAAACCTATTTCCCCTGCATCTTTACCATTACACAGTTTATCCCATGCCACCCAATGTAAACCTCTGGATTGTGCATTCAAGCTCCACCAAAAATTTGAAATTGCACTCGTCAGTTTCCGCGTGACCTTTATAGGCAACCGGAAACACGACATAACAAACGTAGGCACCGCTGTAGCTACTGATTTAATCATTATCTCCTTACCGCCTTTCGATAGTAGTCTAGCCGGCCACCCACTCGCTCTCGTTTGCAATTTGTCCTGAACAAAGGAGAAAATCTTTGTTTTTGCCCCCCCCCCCAAGCTTTCCGGGATCCCTAAATAAGATCCCATCCTACCCAGATTTGTGATCCCCAAAACCCCTTTTAAATCCTCCTGAAGTACATTAACAACAGTGTGACCAAACTGAACGGAAGATTTCTGAAAATTAATCTGTTGACCAGATGCCCATTCATACTTTCTAAGGATCCCAAGTACCACCTCGCACTGCTCCCGTGTGGCCCGGCAGAAAAAGAGACTATCATCCGCAAACAAAAGATGGGAAATGGCTGGACTCGCCGTCGACACTTTGATACCAGTAAGAAGTTTCAGCTGTTCTGCTTTTCGAAATTGTGCCGTAAGCACCTCCGTACAAAGAATAAAGAGATACGGCGACAAAAGATCTCCCTGACGCAACCCCCGAAAAGGAACAATGGAGCCATATGCCTGGCCATTAATCAGGACCTTATACTGAACCGACTTGACACAACACATAATCCAAGATATCCACTTTTCACAAAAACCAAACCGGCGGAGTAAATGCTCAACAAAAGACCACTCCACCCGATCATAAGCTTTACTCATATCTGTTTTGATAGCCATGAATTTCCCCTTGCAAGAAGGGTTAGTCCGCAAGCCATGAAACATTTATTGAGCAATCAAAATATTATCTGAAATTAACCGGCCCTCCACAAATGCCGATTGCGTTTCCGAGATCAGAGATGGGAGGATAGTGCAGAGCCTTTGACACAGAACCTTAGAAATTATTTTATAACCAACGTTGCAAAGGCTAATAGGCCGTAATTCCGTCATCCGCATTGGCTTATCCACCTTCGGAATGAGACATATATTAGTCATATTTAACCTCTTGTCAAAATCCCCATTCTGCAAAAAGGAATTGACTACTAGTACCAAATCCGCTTTCACTGTGGCCCACGCCTTTTTGATAAAGTAGTGCAGTCATTGTCAACTACACTGTATGCCAACACATGGCAATCATTTTTCTAAATATAAAATAAATTGATTTTTTTTTTTTTCATTTAAGCTCAAATCATAAATTCAATCTAAATCAACATATATTTGAACAAAATTAAAGTTTTCATTACAATAATTTGAATGACAACCAAACCCAAATCATATCGACCATACCTAATATTGTTTGCATCATAAGAAAAAAAAAACCCACATACTTGGACTTGGAGATTCATATTGTGCCCGGGCTAATGCCGTGTTGGATAATCCAGAGAACAAAAGAGAACTCAGAATTACTATACAAACCGTGAGTTTGTACATATTTTTGGTTGATTTAAACTTATAAATTTAAAGATGCAAATTCGTGCATATATATAGATAAATGAACTCACGTTACGTGTTCATGTATCTGTTTTGGTCAAACACATGTTTGTTTCTTTGTTCCCCCCACATATATATAGAATAACTAAAATTAACTTGGACCAATTCAGAACACTTCTTTCATTTTCAAAGTCGAATACGCTTATTTTATTACGTATACACTGGTAACAAAAACTTGTTGACACTGAAAATGTATCAAGTCTTCTGAATTGGTCTAACTTAATTTTTATTTTGTGGAGCTTGTAATTTAAAGGCAAAAGGTTGAATAACATACCAAATAAATTTGAAAACTCGGTTTGAACTAGGAATGGACTAAATACGTAAGATCCCACTTGGGAAATAAATGGGCATGTCAACCCAAATTAACTATCTTTTTTTTTTTAACATGACTTAATCACTTGATAATGATCAACTTTTCTTGAATAAAAGATTGAATCAAGTAGCAAAAACAAATTTGGTTTCACATGTATTGTGATTCAAGTCTTGCATATGTGAATCCAATTGATTGCAATCAATTGAGAAATATATCTAGAGTTTTGGCTTCAGTCAGAGATCGCAATCGGAAACAATAAAAATAAGATTCCATAATTGATCGAAATGGAATAGTAGAAGAGAAATCTAACTAATGTGTCATGTACAGTGAAAAATCTTATCAAATGTGCCATAACCGTTTCACCCTTTCCAAATCTGCCATACCGATGGCATTGTCTCTGCATAAAATTACCTTATTGTCCTTTCTCTAAACTGTAGTAAATATTCAAAAAAAAATTAAAAAAATGTAACTTTCTTATCCTAACTCCGAAACTGAATCGTCTTCCATTTCTTCTTCTACCCAGGTTTCTCTTTTTCGCGGCTCTCTGTCTTTTGCTCGAATCATTCGTACAAAATAGAGAATTCGACTGCCCCTAACTATAATTTCTCTATCGGCAAGTGGACCTCCTTCATTCCCGCTAAACGCCGATGAATTTCTCGACACTGTTGGCCGCCGTCGGAGGGTAAATTTCCCGATTTATCTCCTACTATTTCGAAATTTGTTTCTGTAAATTAACTTACGTATCTCATTCAATTCTCTGACAGTCTTCTTGAAAGTGGACCAACAAATCCCTCTGATTCCGTGAAGGAGAAAACCCAAGGGGATCAGTCGACTGTCGAAACGTGATGGTTAGTTTGCCTTAAACTTATTTAAATTTTTTGTGGACAACATCAACGTAGGTTCCCTAGTGGACCAAATCTCTAAACTTTGATAGTGTCTCCTTGTGGACCAGATCTAAAATTTGTTTATGTTTTTCGTCTACAGAATTTCTGTTTACCTTAAACATTTCTGTCTACCTTAAACCTTAGTAGACAAAATTTTTTTTGTTCATCGTATTCGTCCACAATATCCATGTTACAATTTCTCTGCCGAATTTAGAAGTTGTGTACTCGATTCAGTTTTTTAAAAATTGTCCACTATGTTTTTGTTTGCCATTTTTGTCTACCTTAAACTTAGTAGAACAAATATTTCATAAACGGATTCGTCCATAGTATTCATGTCTCCGACCATGGTTCCAATTTATCTACCTAATTTATAAGTTGTCTACTCGATTCTGTTTCAAAATTGTGTCCAATGCCAATGATCGTAGCTGATGAGAGTTGTTTTAATTCTACTCTAAGGGCTATAAGCAGTGTCTTATGTAATAATAGAGGAACCTTAACTACCAACCTAGCCCCGAAACACAACTTGGGGATAAAAAACGCTCCTCTAGGTTATTCTCTCATCAACTTATTCTAATATCTCGACTAAACTCCTCAAAACCTTATCTCATTCCAATGGATAGTTATGGTGTAAGAGTTTCTGCTTCTACTTTCTCTTGTGGTTCGTTTTTTCCAATACATACTGCTTCAAATACAAACTTCCCTCCGTAGGGTTCACTCTAATTCTGAAAGGAGCTTTGCGAGAAATTGTCTAGCTCATCCCTATTTTGTTCCGAGAGATTGACACTGTGAAGGGTCGAAGGTGACAAATTGGTGATCAACTGGAATTGAACTGAAACATTCTGCTGAATTCAGATCCTCCGGTGAGCTCCTTAACGAAGCTTACCACTAGTACATAGGCCTATCATAATTGTCACCAAAGTCTTAGGGATGCTAATGCAGCAAGGCACAATTAAGTGCACTAATCTGCCGGATGTTTATAAGGCTCATCCCTCAATCAATTTATAGTTACCCCATACACAAGAACCAAAAACAGTAGAGGAAAAAGTACAATCGAATTTGGGTTCATGAATTTGACTTCTCACTACGACATCAATAATAAATTACATTTGATACAAACGAATGTCGTTGTCATTTTGTATCAGGAGACTACTTACTCGTACAGTTGAAAGCATCACATCGTGCGCGAGACTTACTCACTCCGATCACATTTTTTATTCCTGAGTTCACGCACTGCGTACCTTGCTGTGCAGAAAGAAATTTTTATATCATTGTTTCATGTTATGGACAGATGCAGGCGCAGAGCTGAGCCATGATTTCATATCCTTGAACCTTGAAAACCAAGGATAACACAAAGTATTAGCCAAGTATATCATCACTTTGCTCTTTTCTCGGAAATTGATATATCCGCATCGCAATTTGGAACACAAGATAGATTTCATTATAGACGAGGTGATCTGTGTATACTTGATTATCGGTATCAAATCAAAAATAGAACCCTAGAATAAGTTCCCAGAACCAACCTTTATTTTTAGAAAGATCTGCACTGTCAAGATTAGAAACATGAAGCCCATCCCCCACGAACTCCTTAAACATTTTTCTCAAGAGAATACCCAAAACTTGATGGTTAATTCATGGAAGGCTGATGCAACAGTTTTGATTGTTCTTCCAGGATGAAAAGTAACTTACTACGCTTACATACGGAACAGGAGATTTCAGCTTGTTCCATGGATCAAACTGATAGCCTCCACATCATTAATCTCACTTTCCTCGCTCTTGTTTATTGATTAGACAGTCATACACTCTTGGTCCTTCAAATAATTAAAGAACTCATGATTACAGTGATCTCAAGCTGTAGTGCGTTTAGTAATTTTTTCCCAAACACTAGTCTGTCACTACCTACTACGCTTCCTCAGCAGAGTTTATGCTTTAATTACATTCGGTTTCAATTCTAGAGATTACTGCTGGCGTTGTTCATTATTTGCATAGAGATCATTAGGAACACTGCGCAATGTCACAAAAATGCAGAATCCGAGGCGGACTATGCCTGATTTAATCTAGCAACCATGACACAAATGACGCGATACTTTGTTATAGATGTGCCATGGACCTCACAACTGATACCATGCATAAGCTCAACACTAATACAAGAGATTGTCAATAGTTGAAAACTAGACAAGGGATGCCAAAGTTAAAAAAAAAAACATGGATGGCGCTAGGAGGTTTACAATTGGCATCTATCTTGTAATAGTTACAGGTATATTTGTTTGTGACTCATCAACTGTTAGAGCATCCAAAAAAATCTGTGGAGATGGTCAGAGATATTGATGCATTTGCTAAATATCCGTGGGGGAGTCTAGCATTTGGCAAGACCATAGAGATGGTCAAAGTTGGAGATAAAGTGGATACATTGCAAAAACTAGTAGACAAGTTTACCCAGTCGAACACAGCAACTCACGGGTTTACTCTTTCTTTCCAACTGATATGTCTTCATGCCATTCCGCTATTGGGAAAATACCTTCCTAAAACAGTGGATAAGTTAATTTTTACTGATCGTTCGGTCTTCCAACTGACAATGCTTAAGACCTTCCACAATTCCACACTTATAGAAGCGGAGAATGATCCGACTGTAAGTTTTATAATCTATTAGATTTCATTATTTCATTTTCTCTCTAAACTTTTGAAGCTAATATATTTTTCTTTTAAGCCCAGCTTCAAGTTCAAAGCATATTAGACACCAGAGACGTTGAATTTTCCTGTCAAGATTATTCTTGGGGTGATGAGATTGACGATATGCGAGTGGAATACATTTTGGAAAAGCTTCAAGATGGTCACATATTTAAGAAAGAGGAATGGCATGGTGGTTTTGCAGAGTTACCTATGATAACCTGCAACTTGGTCTCAAAATCCAAAAAAACAGGACAAGCCCCAAAGAAAGAGGTAAAAGGAAGAGGCACAGCAAGTTTGCAAACCCGCAAACATTGGATGGATGGAGATTCTAATCATGTTGTTATCGATTGCGGTTGTCACTGCTGAGAAATTTTGCAAGAGTGGACCATCAGAAATAATCCGGCATATTTATGAAGGAAAGTGAAAGTTATTGCGTCGACGGGGGCACTCTAGAGCACTGAGATAGTAGACGATGTTCTGGAAAACACTAAGGGAGAAAGGTGTATTTTTTTGACAACTGTGGCCCTATGACACAATCTGAATTGTGTAACCATATCAACAAATCCTCATGGCATTACTGGAAGATGGATCAGACAAAAGCAATGAAACAAGAGGTATGTTA
>JALLKC010000012.1:0-27165 GCA_024034495.1 Camelina laxa | reverse complement strand
GAATTTATTTTTAGTAAGACATGATAGATATTACTAGTGTATTGTGATGATGAAACTACTTACACACAAAACACAAGACAATAGCAATAAAGAGATGCCATGAATTGGTTGTATGACCGAAGAAAGCTCCAAATTTTCCTGCATTTTGATCAAAATAAGACCATATTGGTAAAAGTATTCAACAAAATTATTTATACATGCATTTTTAATAGGAAATAAAGGTTATAGTAAGAAAAAATTACCAAAAATGGAGAGAAAAAGCATGAAGGCAGCTGATATTTGTATCACTCTTCGACTCCCAATCTTAGTCATTGCCAAAAGTCCAACATTTTCTCTAAATATTATTAAGTTACACCCATATCAAAACCATATCATTAGCCTTTAAAAATAGAAATACTTTTTTGAAGTTACATATAAAACGTGGGGAAATTAAAAAAAAAAATGTAATGTTGAGATGAGTTTTGTTACGTTGATGTTGTGATCCCTATGATGCCTCCAAGCAGGGCCGGCCTGACTAGAGATGCTGCCTAAAGCCAACCATAAAAAAGGAGGAACAAACATTTCAAGTAGAAGAACTGACCAAGGAGTGTTGGTTATGAGACCAGAGCGATCTGTACGACAACTGGTTTGAGTAGTCTGAGGCTTGTGGTCATAAACACCACTCGATGTGAGTATTTGAGCGAACAACCACACCAATGGAATGCATAACATTATCCCGTGGCGGTCGCATCTGTTTCCATTCCCAAAGCATCACCCCTTTCTTCATCTTGAGGCAACGAGGTAAGTACTACACACGACATAAAGTGCATGAAAAAAAATTGTTAATTATGCCAAATCCAGGAAAAAAAATGAAGCGAACTCTTAACAAGGATATTTTCTATAATATTTAAAGGGTAAATATTTATAAAGTGGATTTATTGTTTTAGGCAAATTCACTAGTACAATGTAAGCACTATTAGAGTCCCACATCGTGAAAACATAAATTTCCTTGGGCATATATATAGTGTGAGCAACTCTCCTCCCTTGAGCTAGTTTTGGGTGTGAGTTAGGCCCATTACTAATATGGTATCAGTCTTCTAGGTTCAATTTTCTCGAAAGTGGACTACCATCCGTGGATGTCCAGTCTCACAAACTTCACGCTTCAGATGTCCAGTCCTGAGCGTGAGTGTGTGTTAGAGTCCCACATCGAGAAAACATAAATTCCTGGGCAATATATGTAGTGTGAGACAACCCTCCTCCTTTGAATTAGCTTTTGGATGTGAGTTAGGTCCATTACTAACAAGCACAACCACATAAATTAGTGTTTTCCAATTATTATACTTTAGATGACCAGTTTAAGTAATGATCTATACTTTATTTTATAAAACATGTGTATGGATTTAAAATAAAACAATTAAAAGATTAGGAAGCAATGATTAGAGATTTACCTGAGTGATAAATACAAGTATTAGCAACCCAGGAAGTCCCACTTCAACGCATCTTGCTAACTGAAAACGAAAGATTTTGAAATCATATAAATGAATATTATATAAGGCTATAAGTACAAGTCTTTTTACCAACAAAAAAAAAAGTAGTATTGTAAATGACCAATATTAGTATATATATACACATACCAAAGGGAAGCCGATATGGTATAGTCCCAGTCCGGTAAATGTTGCCAAAGGAGCAATAGAGAGGGCTTACAAATCCGATGATCACCAACCAATTATATCGTCATGACAGTTTAATGGTAGAGTCCCACAAACAGACGACAACAAAAACAATATTAATTATTTACCTGACAATATTTCTCCATATGCTTAGAAAACAGACGACAACTGAAACATCCAGTGATATAAGAGCGCCTTGTATGCTCCTCATTGTTCTCACAAATCTCTGATTTATTTTAATCATCAAACAAATTTTTATTAGTACAATATACACATACGTTGATAATATTAATGCTAAGACTTACTTTTAAAGGATCAGTGTAGTAAGTGAATCGAGTTGGACACCAAAGTAATACATTTGCACATTAGAATCTAAAATAAATAAATGAAACTAATAACCAATATTCAAATAAAACAAAGCATACACCAAGAAGGAGGACTGTTGACACAATATTGAATTCCGGGAGTTGTTCTTTCACCGGGCGGGGTTGTAACTCCTCCGTCCGGTTTCCTGTTCCGTTGTTTCCGCCACCACTGTTGTTTCACCACCACCGTTACAACCAGCGCCACCATTTGCCAACGTAAGTACTTTACTTTTCCTTTACCTAAGTAAACCACTCAATCAATAAACGTTTATATACCATGTTTATTCTTTAGTGAGAACTGTTATACGTTAATAGATCCACTAGGTAACAACCCGCACATAGTCGGTATAAAATAATTATTTATGTTTTGCTAATTTTATTTACAAAAATTTATTATATTATTGGGTAATTGAAAATTGAAAATTCGATTGTATAGTATATATTTTATAAAAAATTGGTTATAATAATTAAATTTAACCCGTGAGAGTTATTATAATATCAACTATATTTATATCATATGAACAAAAAGTTCTTAAATTCATTTTAAAATTTATGAAAAATATAATTAAAGGAGTATAATTAAGTTAGAAAATAAATAAAAAAATTGAATTTGGGTTTAATTGTATTTTTGGGAAAACACAATGATAAAAAAGAAAATATTTTTAAAAGCTGTTGACAAATAAGAAAGAATGTCCTGAGCTCTATGCTGACCCTCAGCTTTTTAAATGTTCCTATAAATATAGGGATGCTTAATAATCATTACATCTCCTACGGGTATGTATAATGTTTAATACCGTTGTTAATAAATGGCACAAGTTTTTGGTTCAGTTAAACAAAAAAAAGAAGACACGATGAATTAAATTGCTGAATTTTCTACGTAACAATTTTCTTTTATGTGATCATTCATTTTATCAAATTAAACGTTTTCCATATATATAAAAAATCAAGGAGGAAGAAGTAAAATCTCGACTCAAAATCATCCTAAGTTTATTTTATTTTACCAGTTTTTCATTTGCCATAGAAAAAGCCATACCAAATTTCATTTACTAACTAAATGCATGAAGTATATATTACTAAATTAGGCCCGCGTATTAACACGGATATAAAAATATGTGAAATTTTAAGTTGTATTCAAATATTACTTTTATTTCATTTGATTTTTTTTTTTGTTAAATTGGATTTAGAGTTCACACACTTCATCTTGCAATATAATTTCTTGTATATTATTACATGATATAAAATTATATTTTAATTCTATGCACTCAATCCTAATGAGTAACATTTATAATTTTCATATAAAAAAATGTGCATTGTATCAATTTTATACCTTAGTTAATATTTTATAAAAACTAAAAATTAATAAAACATAATTCTCAAAAAAAAACTAAAAACTAATTTTATCTCATATTTGACAAAGTAACAATATCTTAAATATATATTTGTTTCATATTTTTTAATCTCATAAGTAATAGTTTTAGTACTTGTCCAACATTATCATAAATCAATCAAAAAATCATAGACGTTATTATAAGAAAATTATTTGTTTATGTAAAAGTGAGTATCTACAATATAATTTATTTAATTATAGTATTATAGTAATTAATTGTATAATTTTCTTAATATTTTCTTATAGAATTAGTAATTTAAAATTAGAATGAGTATTATTTTATATATACATATATGAACTATATTTTTTATTTTACTAAAATGTTTAAATTTTTAATTTTTTTATAATTTACAAAATATGTTAAAACAAAGTTTTGTATAACACATGACAAAATCTTTAACTATTAAATTGACATGTGTCGCAATCACATAGTTACTAGCTTTGAAACCAAGGTTTATATAATAACATAATATTGAATACGCTATCAAATTATTCACCAATTGAAAAACTTAAGAAAATTATATTAATTTCTTATTTTGATTATCTTATTTTCTTACATTATGTTACTCACTAATTTTAACACATTAAACTTTTTCATACTTTAATCACTTTTCTGTATGAATTCTTTTTACTATGATTATAATAAAAATATTTGCAATTAAATTGCAAATATTTTGCTTATTAATTGCATATATTTCCTATATAAATTAGTAATTAATAGATAATTTTCCTATTAGAATTAGTGATATAATAGATTACTTTTGGTTTTATATACTTTCAAAAATTTTAATTGTAATCTTATTTTAAAGATTTATTTTTTATAATTATTAAATAATTTTTTCACACATATCAAAAATATTATTGATATATGATAGTTACGATTAATGATTACTAACTTAAAGCTAAGGTGTATAATAAAATATGATATAAATAATGTCCATATAAATATTAATGACGAGGTATTGCCTAATGCGGATAATATATCGACCTAATGATGATAAGAAGAAAGTCCTAAGCGAAAAAAAGGGAAAAAAAATATCTTTATAATTTATTCTACGCATAGATGCTGTTATTCCAAGATATAGTCGTTCGACAAGTGTACCTCTTCAAATGTATGTTTTTGCCGTCTACCTAATTCAATACACACAACAACTCCAGAAAATCTATATAGTAGCCCTCTAAAAACTAATAGCAGTGATGGCCGGCTAATGGTTGGTGATCCCTATAGGCTAGAAGCCTGGAATATTAACTTTCAAATGATTAAATTTTTTGATTAACTTTAGATTAGAGAGAGACACACGAAAGAAGGAAGAACACAGAAGAGAGCGAGAGAGAACAGAAGAAGAACAGAAGAGAGAGAGAATAAATATATGGGATTAGACGACGGGCCGGATGTAAAAGATTCCGTTTGCATCATCATCCTCATCGCCGGCCTCTGTTCTTATGGAATCGCATCTCTAGTCTATACACAAGGATTTACAAAGAGGATAGGCAACAGATAGAGATGACTTGAGGTAAAAATCATCTTCGTCCTCTTCTTGTCTGAGCCTCGACGAGGTGAGTATAAGTGTATTAATTTTTGATATGGAGGAAACTTTGTTTAATTTTGTTAACCCATCATAGAAAAATAAACAATACTCTCATATAGAGAAAAATAAAGAAAAAAAATGTTAAGCTAACGAAAATCGGAGAATACATGGTCACACAACCAATTATACTATTATATTCTCAACTATACAAAGTACATGTATACATGCCACATGCATGAAACTATTATGACGTTTATGTTGCAACACCATAAACATACAATCCGGTACACCGCGTCAACTAATTCCGGCAAAGACCAACGTGACTCCGGCGTTGACCAAAAAAATGATTTTATTTTTTTTTCTATTAAAAATCAGAAATGATAAAATATTATATATAAACATTTTACTTTTTTCATGATTAAAAAACATATTCAATGAATATCTAAATTTTATATATCTCTAATGTATTCATTCTTATAATTAGTTATTTTTGTTTTTAAAGCAAAATTAATGGTTAAATAAAAAATCATAAATAATTATTTCAAGATATCTTTCTCTCTCTCTATAAATATATATATAAATCTTATAATCGGATTATTTTAAATAATAAAAATCAAATTGAACTACTGTTCATTAGAAAAAATAATATGTAAAGATTGAGTATATGACTCTTTACTCTAAAGTTTGCAATGGTAAATGTTGTACAAAATTTAGATACTTTTGCTTATATAATATTTAATACTCTTAATAACATGTAAACAACAACCAATAATTCACAATATTTACTCTAATATGTAATAGATAAAGATACAAAAACTTGATTTTAGCAAAACCAATATATTTGATTTGAGCGTATGTTTGCAAAAGATATAGAGTAAGAGATTTTGCAAATACCTTATATTACATTTTGAAAATAATTATTAATGATTTTATTTAACTATTAGTTAGCTTTGGAAAATAAAAATAACTAATTATAAGAATGAATATATTAGAGATATTTAAAAATATTTAGATATTGAACAGAATATGTTTTTAATCATGAAAAACCTTAATGATTTAATCTATTTTTTAATAAATAAAAAAAAGTTTAGAAAACATTTTTTTGGTCAATGCCGGAGTCAACGCCGAATCAGTTCGATCGGTGTGTACCAGATTGTATGTTATGGTGTTGACCCATAACATCATATAATTCATGCATGTGACCATGTAATACATAACTTCGTGTAGTTTGAGGATACAATAATATACTTGGTATGTGTGACCATGTATTCTCTTATACCCTCGTGTAGCTAGCCATCTATTTCCAAAAATAAATAAAGAAAAGTATAAATTAACAAAAGGCCGGAGGACTAGAGTTTCATTAAGCATCCTCTCGTCAATCTATACTAGTATAATTGCAGCAGTTTTTGCTCAAAAATATGTTTTTGGAAACATTTATCATTGAATGCCACTAAATGTTTTATTCATATCCAAACAGGTTTAGTTAATTCTCTCTACTATCATTATAACTAAACACAATTAAATATATTAAATCTTCTATTATATAATGTTTTACAAATTATAATAGATATTGAGAAGATTATTCCAGATTTAAAAATTTTATTTCTCATCATCTCTATTTTTATTTTAATTTTAAATATTGTAAATTTTAAATTTTAAATGTATAATTTTAAAGAAATTTATAATTTATAACTGAATATCTTAACTTAATAAAAAAATAAATTATGAATATTTAAACATAATAAATTTCAAAATAACATAAATGAATTAATAATTATATTATATGACAGTTATATAACATGAAATTGAGAGGATTTAAATTGATAATACTAAAAAGTAAAATATCATCAATACGAGCTAAATTCTCATTGTACTTATTTTAACAAACCAATATAAAATATGTCGAATCAAATTGATTTAATTAAATTGTATCATACAAAAATTGTGTGCGGGCTTGTCCACCAAAGATTAAGCACTTTATGTGGCAAGTTTTATCTGGATGTATTTCCGTTTTGGCGAATCTAAAGAAAGGGTTTGCATGTAATTCAGTTTTGGCAAGGTGTGGGATGATGAGGAACCTGTATTATGCTATTTTCCGGTGCCCGCCTGCCAGACAGGTTTGGGCTTTAACTCAGGTGCCGGTGGACCAGTTCCTTTCCCACAGACTCTGTGTTTGCTAATATGGATCATTTTCTGGGGTCATCTAATCCGGGCTCTCAAGTTCTGGCTTTCCCGTGGATCATGTGGTATATATGGAAGGCGAGGAATACTTGGGTTTTTGAGAATACCATGGAACGGCCAGAGGATGTCGCCGCGGTTGCCGTGGGCGAGGCGTCTACATGGTTGCAGACTCAGAAGAGGATGGGGAGGAGGATGTATCCCCCCATCTAAGCGTCCCAGGCATTCCGGTTCCGGGGCGCGTTGGCTATCAACCACTCTTTCTCAGGTTATCGGTTTTGTAGATGGTTTCATGAAGGTAGGAGATGTTTTTGCAGGTGCAGGATGGGTATGCTCATCCTTTCAGGAAGCTTCGACAACGAAGGGCGCAGCCAATTTCCGACGTAGTCTTTCTCCTTTGCATGATGAAGTAGAAGCCCTAGTCTGGGCTTTGCGGTGCATGATTGGACATGATTATCTTGACGTGTCATTTATACAGATTGCTCGACTTGGTGAAGAGGTGTCTTCGCCTCAGGACTGGCCGCCTTCAAACCCTACCTCGACGACATCAAGATGGACAGAGAGGAGTTTTCTTCTTTCTCTTTATCTTTAATTTCAAGAATGCAAATGTAAGTGCGGACCCCTGGCACGCCAAGCGCATACCTCACCGCATCATGTTTTGTTTGTAGATGATTCCTTCACATTGCTCATATGAGCTGATCTTTGTTGTTGACAAAAAAAATTAAATAAAAAAAATTTTAAAAAAATTGTTGTGCAGTATACGCAGTTATACACAAAAATTAACAAAATAGTACATTAAAAATTAATATAATAAAACATTAACAAAAAATAATAAAAACTTGCCCCGCGGTATACCTTGGGTAATAATCTAGTACTAATTTAAATCAGTAACACAAACAAAATATACAGATCTCAAAACAAAATAGCATTGTGAAAGAGAAGAAGATATGTAGAAGTAGGGAAGGAAAGCTTACTTGTAAAAAAATATCAAAAAAGCTTTTTGAGAGATTGTTGTTAGAAAACAAAAAAGCTTTGTGAGAGATTATGGGCGAAGAGTGAATAAGAATAAGAAGTCATTTATTATCTGAACAATTAAATGACATCTATACAGTAATGTAGCAATAATAGTCTTAATGGTTTCAGTTTTGATATATGAAATTTGAATTACAAATCTTTTTCATCGGATGTCCGCGAAGGAACTTTGAAATACTAAATCATTTGAGATTTATTGACTACTTTTTATCTAACATCATTGAAGATATTAATTTTGAGGACTCTTTTTTTCCTCTCTCTGCCTTTCAAACTGGCGTTTTCTCATTTCTAATTCGTAAAAGTTACTAGATTAACCCAAATTAAAGGATTAATTACTAAACTAACTCCTAAAATATAAAGGTTAGTTAAGTTATTTTCATACCTAAAATACCCTTCATTGCTTAGTAGAAAAAAAAATAAAATACCAAAATCCTATTGAATTTTTCCATTGATAGGGACAAAAAAATCGAATGCAAAGGCAGTTTGGGTATCCGTGCGTTGGAACAATTCAATGAGCCAAGACCAGCTTGGTCGATACTCGTTTGCTTGGAGAGTATTTACTCAACTAAAGATTGGTGGAACACGAATCATGGTGGGCGATAGGTTCGGCTGTACCGTTTCGGTATGGCGTGATCGTTGGAAATCGGATAATCAGCCAAGACCAGCTAATGGTCGAGGAGATTGTTACATCCCAATTTAATGGTTAATCATTTGATTAATCCAATTACTAAGAGTGGCACATGTCAATTTTTGGGAGTTCATGATCTGGCGGATATCCAAATTATCAAACTATGGAGATCAGTAAGCTCTTTAAACCAGATAAACTGATTTGCACTATACTAAATCAGGGAAATATTTGGTCAAATCGGTTACCGGCTCGCACGTGTGAAATTAAAGAATTGAATATGGGCGACGTGTACGGCCCTTAGGCTCAGGCCTGTAAAACTAGGTCCCCGAAGGTTCAACATTTCTTCTGGCAGATTGCCTCTGGTTCCTCCTTGTGATGGAACGTATTGCTTATCGGGGTGTACGGTGCGATACTCTATGTAAACAATGTGACTCGGAGGTGGAGACTATCAATCATGCCCTATTGAGTGTCCTCGATTGCGTTGATTTTAGGATTTGTCTCCGGTTGACATAAGTCCTAGTGGATTCCCTATGGCTCAGTGTATTCGAATTTAGATTTCTATTTTGCCGGGCGCCCATCCCAGTCGGATGCTTTGGATATAAGCTTCGCGATACCGTGGTTGTCTTGGTCAATATGGAAAGACAGGAATAGAAAGAGTTTTTCAGGGTTATTGAGACGGAGCCAATTGATATTATTAATCAGGCGGCTAATGATAAATTGTTATGAGGAGGCCAAATCCTTCTATTTGGATTCCCTAGATACTTTGCCTTTGGAGGTTCGGCACCCTTCCCCCCGGTGTTAGGTTGATGGGTCATGGAAGGCTTCAGATCCTTTGTAGTTTAGGCTGGTGATTTTGCAATAGTGAGGATACAACGTTGCTAATGGAGTATGAAGCCAGCGACGCAGCCCTTCACCCCTACATTCGGAGCTTCAGGCATTGATTTGGGCGATGGAATCTCTATTGGCGGTGGGTGTTGACTGTCAAAATTTTGAGACGATTTTTTAGAATTAGTGGCGATGGTGCACGTCAAATGTATGGGCAGACTGTCTCGCTCGCCTCTTCGAGATCTTACTTTCTGAAAACCTTTTGTAAACTATTATCCTCCAGTTTGGGGTAACCAATCTTGGAGTTATTTCTAATTAATGTTTGGTTGCAAAATAAAAATAAAAAAATTTGCCGTAAGTTATGACAGACTTATATGTTTGTAACAGATTTTCTTGTCAATGACAGGTTTTTTTTTGGCAGATATATTTAGTTGGCAGATTTATTCAAAATGGTTGTGACAGGTTTTTCTTTTTTCTGCAGATTTATTTATGATAAATTGTTATTAACGACACAACAGACTTTCCGAAATATATGACAGATATTTTTATAATTGTGGCCGACGTTTTTTTGTAGTGGTTGCAGATTTTGTTTAAACGATGAAAATATGTCATAACATGGCAGATTTGTTGATAAAAAAAATAATTACTAGATTGACGTCTAATGAATAACAAAAAAATTAGCTACAACAGATTTTTATAATTTTACATAAAAATCTGCCGAGTGATAGCAGATTTTTTATTGAAAATAGAAATTGCTTAGTTGACCTACAGTGATAACAATGGTGTAGCATGTTATGCCAGATTTATTTTCTGTAATGACAGATTAATTTTTCCCAAAATCTGTCGTAGATTTATTACAGAGAAAAGTAATTGCTAGAATAATTTAAACAGATTTATTTTAATGTAGTATTATATAATGACATATTTGATTTCAAGTTGCATTGTTTTTTCTACAATCACTCTTTGAATATTTTAAATTTCTGTCAATTACATTGGTTTAAAGACATAAATTCATAATTGTTAGAAATGAAACAACTTATACAATATGGATTATGTTATACATTTGAGAATAATTATTTAATTATTTTGTTAATTGACTAATACGGAAAATAAGTTTGAAGAGATTGAATCCTAAACCCTTGTACTCCAAATAATTTATCGACGGCCATGTAATTTTTGACTCCAGCAACTTCCCGAAGATAGTTAGTATCAGAGCTAGGCCTAAATACAGTTGATTCTGAGTTAAATGCAGACTTCACAAAAAATGTGGGTTGAGTTTTGTTGCCATGCCGGAGAAGGGAAGAGGTCGTGTGATGTGGAAAAAAATGTTCGATTGTTTGTGTTTTATTTTGCCTTATTCCTTTTTCTCTTAATTTAAAAAAATTGAAACAAGGTTTTGGTCATTTTACAAAAATGTTGGCGTTAATCTAGTTTTCCAATCCGAGATTAGATTATTCTAGTTATTTCCCCTAAATTTGTGTCATTTAGGGTCTATTTTTCACTTTTTCAATTTATAATCTGTGCAGTTTGATCATCCATAATTTTTAGTGGTTAAAAAAACCCAAATTCATACGAGCTTCGAAGATTAGTCTTGGTTTCGTTTTAGTAATACATATTAAAGAAAAAACAATGTAGAATAAACATGTTGGGTAATGTTAAACTATTTCAAAGTCGATTCCGGTTTTGATTCTGAAAGATGTACGAATAATATTCTAGCAACTTCACTCACATATTAATGAGAAGTACAAATATAAATAACCTTAAAAATGTGTTCATACATTGCAGATTGCCATTGAAAAATTTGTATTTAAAAAAATCATTTAAATCAAATAAATTTGTACTTTTTAAAAAATACAGTTAGATTTTTTAAAAAAATTAATTAAATTTTAAAAAAAATCTTTCTAATAAAATCATGGACGAAAATTACTAAATATTTTAAAAAAACAAACAACACAATTTAAAAAACTAAGATTTTAATCCAGTACATAAATGATTTTTTAACTAGATTTCGAAGATTTATTAAGATTCAAATATTATATATAAATTATATAGAACAACAAAATAAAATAAAACTCAAACAAAAATTTCTAAGAAAATAACCATAATTATTATTATTATATTATAATTTTTAAAAAAATTGACCTGCTTAAAGCACGAAAACCTAGTTTAACGTTAGAATGAAAAAAAAAAAAAAAAATCACTCTTTCATTTGTAAAGATGGAAAAATAACAAGAATCCAACCCAAAAAAAAAATAGTAGCTCTCTAAAAAATAGTTAGCAATGATGGCTATGGTTGGTGTAAGAATCCAAAAGCACAAAACTATAAGTTGAATAAAGAATCCTTACTTTATTAATTTAGAAATCTTTTAAAAACTAAACAAAGCCTGTTTTATTTGTGATCATACATCCTTCTATGATCTCTATATAGGTTTTAGACTTTTTTTTCTAAACCATACTAACTTCTTTTTAGTTTAGGATTACAACTTTTTCTTTTCCTAACTAGATTCCTATTTCCATTTAGGATATATATTCTAGAACATTCTTGAAACTTATCCAACATTTACCTCTTAAGCTTCAATTTTTTTTTCATGAGGTCTTGAACTCCGATCATCTCTCTCATTTCATTAAACTTGATTCTCGCCAAGGCTTTGGTAAGAATGTCTGCACGCTGCTCTCTCCAGTACATGCTCCACTTCAAGTAGTCCATTCTCCACACATTCACGAATGAAATGGAAATGTTTGTGTATGTGTTTACTTCTTTTGTGAAAACCCGGGTTCTTGTAAGTTCAATGGCCGACTTGTTGTCAATGATGATCATAGTCTTCTCATATTTTCCCGGTGATCTCACTTAGCAAGTCTTGAATCCATATAGCTTGCTTAGCCGCTTCTGTAGCTGCAATGAACTCTGCTTCACATGAGGACAAGACCACTATTCTTGTTTTGCGAACACCAAGTTATGGGAGCTCCTCCGAGATAAAACACATGACATGTGGTGCTTCTTCCGTCCTCAGGATCGTGTTGTGGCTACTATCACTATAGCCTACGATGTCTGCACTCCTTTCTTCTATGAGACTCCATAGCCCACTGTTCCTCTCACATATCTTAGGATCTGTTTCAGTACAATGCCATGTGATATTTTTGGATTATGCATGTACCTGCTTAAAATCCCTAATGAAAAGCAAGGTCTGGTCGAGTATGTAAAAGATATCTCAAGCATCAATCCTTCTTCGATACATGGTCGCATCAATCTCTGGTGCATTCAGTCCTTTTGACAATTGTAAACCAAACTCCATTGGTATTACCGTCGAGTTACAGGACTTTAAACCAGCTTCCTTAAGAATTCGGCGAGGCATAGGCTTCTTGCTTGATTCTATTCCATTGATTCCCTTGACTAACTTAATTCCAAGATAGTAAGCAAGCTTGCCAAGGTCAGTCATCTCGAACTTTGTAGACATTCCAGCCTTAAACTCTTTGATGATCTCCAGTGTACTTCCTGTTACAAAAAGATCATCAACATATACGCCACAATCCCAAATCTTAGTTTCTTCCTTGCGATACACAACACTTCTTTTTGAAACTTTTTAAACTTCATGCACTTAAGGATTTGATCGAGTTTGTGTTCCGATGCGCGAGGATCTTGATGAAGTCCATAAAGAGCTTTCTTGAGTTTGAAAACCTTGTATTATTCCCCTTCTTTTCAAACCTTCAGGTTGTGAAACATAAACATCCTCTGTTAGTTCACCATGTAAGAAAGTGGTCTTAACATCAGGATGATGAATTTTCCATCTATGTGAAGCGTGCTAATCCAATCAACATTCTAATGTTTCCAGCCTTGCAACCGTGCAAAACCTCGTCAAAATCAATCCCTTCTCTTTGTGCATATCCTTTAGCAACGAATCTAGCTTTGAAGTTGTTGATGTTTCCATCAGCATTCCTTTTGATCGTAAAAACTCACTTAAGACCAATCACTTTAACACCAAACGGTTTCTCACCTAGTTCCCATGTATTGTTTTTGTTAATCGAATCGATCTCCTCTTGGCAAGCCTTTGTCCATTCGACTGATTCTTTTGCTTCATGATAGTTTATAGGTTCATCATTTAGCGACATGAGAGTATTTCACATTCTAGATCAGCTAGAAGAACGTAGTCGGCTAGATAACTAGGGGGATTGTGTTGTCGACTGATCTTCTAACGCGAACTGGCTCTGTTTCGATGTTTTCATGATCCTGCACTTCCTCTTCCTCTGTGTTTTCTTGATCATCTGTGGGTTGAGAACTATTGTCCATGAATGGTCCCTGTCCATTGTCTATAGTTTTCCCATGTCATTCCAAACATCCCTGGTTGATCTCCTTCGTTGTCTACTCCCTTCCAAGTCCAAGATTCCTTCTCATTAAAACCACATCACGACTTACCACCACTCTTCTCGTTGTTGGATTTTAAAGTCGATATGCTTTAGTTCCTGGTTCTATGCCGAGGTGGACAAGTGTTTGTGATCGATCATCAAGCTTCTTTAGATGCTCAGCTTCTACCTTTGCATGAGCGATGCAACCAAGATCCTAAGATGCTCGATACTCGGCTTTCTTTCTCTAAAGCATTCATATGGTGTTTGATTCTTTAGAGCTCGAGTGGGAGCCCTATTGATCAAGTATGTTGAATGTCTTATCTCCCCACAAACAATTTGGAACATTCATTGCCTTAGAATGCTCCAAGTCATCTCCATTAAGGTTCGGTTTCTCCTCTCAACTACTTTGTTTTGTTGGGAGTGTAGGGTGTTGTAAGATGTCTTCTGATCCCGTTTGCATTACAAAAATCTTGGAAGTCTCTTGATGTAAACTCTCCACCTCTGTCTGTGCGCTAGAGTTACAATTTTCTTGTCGCATCCCCTCTCGACAAGAGCTCTAAACGATTTAACTTCTCAAAGCTTCGCTCTTCTCTTTGAGCAAGATTGTCCACATGTATCTGGTGTAATCATCCACTATTACAAAGATATACTGATTTCTAGCAAGCATGCTGGTGAGATAGGTCCACAAAGATCTGTGTGTAACAACTCCAGTGCTCGAGTAGACCTGCATTGTGTTGAATTCGCGAAAAACATGTCTCATCTGCTTTCGTACCAAACATGATTCACACAACACTTTTCTACTTGTGATTTTAGGCATGCCTCGTACCATCTCTTTGTAGACATAGAGTTCATCGTCGTGAAACTTATATGGCCAAGTCTCGCATGCCACTTCCATGAATCATCTTCTATCCTCGAGTGTAAACAATTGGTTTTGCCTATCTTTAGGCTGATCTTGTGCAGTCTATTTGGAGAACAGGTTACTTTGACCAACAAGCAACCATTAGGATCACATAAATTGAGATAATCAGCCCTAATTCTCACATCACAGCCGTATTTGTAGCTTGACTAACCTAAGAATATTACTCTTTTAACATCGGAATGTAGTAGATGTCTGTTAAAAGTCTATGTTCTCTGTTTCTTCCTTCAAAGAGGATTGATCATTTTCCTCCAATGCTGACACAAGATCCATAACCAAATTTTACCGTTCCTTTGATGTTCTCGTTTAACTCAGAAAGTGTCCTTTTCTCTCCTGTCATATGGTTGCTTGCAAAATTATCCAAATACCATATTCCATCTTCTCTTTTGTTTGTCTCATACTTCTTTGGAATTACCTTCTCCTCATTTAAGTACATGATTTCATGCATATATAAGGCTTTATCTTCTTCTTATGTCTCGTTTTTGTTGAGTTCTTGTTCTTTATGAACTTCACCGGACAAGCAGACGCAAAGTGCCCTGGTTTCTCGCATCAAAGCATATAATTTGATATTGGTCCTTTTGTTCTCTGTCTTGAGGATTCCCTCTTCCTCGTCCTCTGCCTCTGTTTCCTCGACCTCGTCCTCAGCCTCTACCGCATCCTCTACTTCTACCGCTGTCTCCGTCCGTATTTGAGAACAAGAGGTTTTGTTGAGTTTCTTGTGATGCTTGCCCGTTTATACAAGCCTCGAAAGCTTTAAATCTCCCAATGATGTCTTTCAAAACTAGTTTTGTTTAGATCCAAGACTTGTTCAAGAGAAGCAATGAGGTGTATGTATTTGTTGGCGGGTAGGCTATTTAGAAACTTCTTCACCAACTTTGGTGCATCAAGAGGTTGACCTAGAGAGGTTGATGTCGAGGCTAGTTCTGTTAACTTACATGAGAAGGTATCGATAGTATATGAGTCTTTCATCCTTAAGCACTCAAATTAAGACATTAGGGTTTGGAGAGCTTCTTTGACGTGTTGTACGCCTTGATTTATTGATTTATAGCTTCTCAAATATCCCGAGGTGAGTCTTGTTCACCAATTTGCAGAGTTAGATTCTCTGGTATAGATTGATATAGCAAAGCTGTTGCAAAGTCGTTCTTCTCTTCAATATTCGTTCCAGGTTCAATTGCAATCCAAGCTTTGTGAACTTTCAACGCCGCCTTCATCTTCAATGTCCAGACGGTGTGTATTAGTTGAATTCAAAATTGGGACATTGAACTGTGGAGGTTGATGTCGTCTTCTCAGACGGTTTCGTCTCAGCCATGATTCGTGTGACTCTCCTTACTCCAGGATTTGCTCTGATACCAAATAAAGAATCAAAAGCACAAAACCTTAAGCTTGAATAAAGAATCCTTCCTTTATTAATTTTAGAAAATCTTCTCAAAATAAACACAAGCTCTGTTTTTCTTTGTGATCATACATCCTTCTTATGATCTCTATATATAAGGTTTTAGACTTCCTTTTCTAAACCATACTAACTTCCTTTTTAGTTTAGGATTACAACTTTTCCTTTTCCTAACTAGATTCGGTAGATTCCTATTTCCATTTAGGATATATATTCTATAACATTCTAGAAGCTTATCCAACATGGTGATCCATTACCTATAGGCTAGAAAGCCTTGGTAGACTCATTAATTATATGGCAAATGATTAATTTTGTGATTAACTTTAGATAGAAAGAGAGAGACGAAGGAAGGAAGAACACATAAGAGAGCGAGAGAGACGAAGAAAACAGAGAGAGAGAGAGAGAGAGGAGAAGACGAATAGAAGAGAAAGAGAGAGACGAACAGAAAGAAAGAGAGAAGAGAGAGAGAGACGAGAAGAAGAAGAAGGTAAGAATGTTACTTTTTGTTTTATCATTTTCTGTTTTTTTGTTTTCAACTTATTTTTGTTATTTGTGGATATGGGACTAGACGGGCCAGATGTAAGAGGATCTTTTGACATCATAGTCCTCACCGTACTTTGCATCATTTTCCTCGTCGCCGGGCTCTATTGTTTATTCAACCGGTACTACAAAGAAGATGGAAGGCAACAGATCATGCCGGCCAAAGTCGAGATGACTTGAGGGAAAAATCTTTCTTCTGTTATAAGAATAAGAGGAGAAGAAACTGAAGTTGATTGATGGTTTCAAGAGCTCACCAAATTACTTCATTTCTAAGTATTTCGATTTACTTATTGTCGTTTTAGGTGTATATTATAAAGGCATTGTTTAAGCCTTCCATAAAGATCATAGAAAAAACTTGTCGGTTTTAATCTCTCTTTTCTCTATTCTGTGAAACTTGGATATTCCTTCAATTTGTAAGAGCTGTTTCTTACTCTAAGCTCTCTTGTTGAGGTTTCTGGATTTCGTTTTAGAACGTTGGTCTAGTTGTTCTTGATAAGGATACTAGTTTATCTTTACCATCAACTACAAGAAACATAATTTTCTGATTACAAATGGCGATTACATATGTAGTCGCCATTTTTAGCAACTATTTAGCGACAATATTACAACTACAAAAATTTAGTCGTATATAGTCGCTATATTCGACTATTTACAGTAGTTGGTAATTTAGTCGTAATTTTACTGACTATTTTATGACTATATTGCATAACGGAACATGTAGTTGTAAATAGTTGCTAATTTAGTGACTAAAGATGCGACTCATGGTAAGATTGCCAATAAATCGTATTTCAGTCACTATTTAAGAAAATCAAAATTTTCAAAATTAACTCCAAACCCTTAACCAAACTCCAAAACCTAAGTCATAAACTTAAAGTTTAAATCTTGACATTCACATTCTAATCTTAGAAATTATTTCGTTAACAAAAACTAAAACATAACATCTGTATATATACATAAAACCAAGCTTTAATACTTAAAGAAAAATCTAATTTTCCAAAACTTAACCCCAATCTTAAATCTTAACCCTAAAACTCTATACCCCAACCCTTGACCAAAATTTAAAACCTAGATCATCAAATCTAAATCTTGAAGTTTTAAATCTTAATCTTATAAATTAATCATAAACCAGGAAAACCAAACCATAACCATATATATATACATAAAGCAAAGCTTTAATAGCTATATAAAAAAAAACTAATTTTGCCAAAACTTGACCCAGAAAACATAAATAATTAATTTCTAAATTCATAATTTATTTTTATGAAAATATATAAACAAAGTGAAGAAATACCTGATGGATGGACCAACGCGACCAATCAGAGACTCTAGGGTTAAGATTTATGGGTTGGACTATGGGAATTATCCTTGATATTTACCCTGTTGAAATCATGTCTAATATCACATTTATTTTGTTTAAGGTTAAGTAAATACTTTAAAGAAACTAAAAATAAAAAGTTCACATGCACACCTTAAAATATCCGTATGTCCAAAGTTGTCCGGTGCCAAAGAAACTTGGATTTATTTGTTAAAACGATTTTCAATCTTATCAAGTGTTTATAAATGAATTTACAAAAAAAAAAAAAAAAAAAAATTTAAATGTAGATATCTTTTGTAAACATATGATGAGACCATGGACAACTCAACAAAGAACTTGAACTTGAGAGAAGCTTGAAGCAGAGGAGCAGCTTGAACCAGAGGAAGCACCGGAGAAGCAGCTTGTACCGGTGGAAGCATCGGAGAAGCGTTGATCGTTCCGCGGGTCCACTAACAAGGTCACGGTCCAAGAGGTTCAACCAAGCCATCAATGGACTACTCAAGGAGTTGGACAAGAACCAAGAAGACGTGGTTCAAACCATTTGATGATGCTCACAGCTGAAGGTGATCGGGTAAAGGGTAAAATGTTGCTTTGGCGCTCTTTTTCCCTTGGTTAAGTTTTGTCCCATTGGGTTTTCTTGACAAGGTTTTTAATGAGGCCTAAGTAACATTTTTCAAGCCCCCTTTGCCAGCCCAAGTCGTGGTCCAAGGCCCATTACAAAGCCTTGGTCCATTTTCTCTTTCTCTTTTACATTTAATGCTTTGTAATTTCCAGACATTGTGCATGAGCTTGCATGAGTGAGACTTTGTGCATGTCCTTGCATGAGCTCGACCTTGTGCATCCTCTTGCATGTTTTCTCTCTCTCTCCTTCTCTCCTCTTCTCTCCTTCGTCTCCCCTCTCTATAATTTCCATGTATTTCTCTTTTGAAACCATCAAACATTTTAATCGAAAACTTCTCTTTTACTTGTTTGATCTGAGGAGTGTGTAATATCTTCTCAACTTGGTTACTTCTTAGTGTGTAATATCTAAGTTGTATTCAAGCCTGAAGTCTAAGAGATTGCCATCTCTCTTGCAAGTTCATTTCGTTCCCCCTTTCATCCGCTGCATAATTCAACCCCTTCATCTTCTTCGTCGATCTTTTCACTGCATCTTCAACCCATTGATCATCATCATTCCGACCGTTCATCTTCAAGACCTTGCAAGTGTGTTCTTGGGAGCAGATTAGTTATCAGGAGTCTATCAACAAAGATTATTTTTTTAACTAAAACAAACACTATATGCATGCAACCGTCAAATGCATAGGTAGTGTCGTAGTGATCATGGTGTCTAACTTTAAACATATTCATCAAATTTTCATTTTGCAATAAGTTATATTGTTAACAAGATTTTCAAATTAATACCACGACACATACACTACAAAAAATGGTCGTATTGATACCAAATATTTCGTCTCAATAATACAAATTCGTAACAATAAAAAGTTTGTGACGAATTTGTGACAATTTTTAAACGGTTGCAATAAAGTCGTCACAAATTTTTTTTGTAACAAATGCGTCACAATATTGGGACGAATATATCTAGTAACTATATTGTAACAATAAGTGACAAAAAATAAGAGTAACAAAAACGTTATAATTACCGACTAAAAAAATTGTCTCAAAATCGTCATATTTATTGACTATCATAACGTCTCAATTATGTCAGACATTACGACAACACTGTTGTCACTAAACAGTCACAAGTAATGACTAAAAAATCGTTGGTTAAGCGTCACATTTACCGACTAAAAATATGTCTCAACACCGTCATATTTTGTACCATCATAATATCTCAAATATGTAACTTTTTACAACATAACTATAGTCATAAAACGCCATAAAAACTGTTATTAATCGTCACAATTATTGACTGTAAACATCATCTCCAAAACGAAATATTGTGTGACTATTATATTGCTCGAAGTTTGTAAACTATAACGTCATATTTTGTGTCTAAAATTTGTCTCTAAATTTGTCTCAATTTTTATTATATTTTCATCATATATTTATCCACTAAAATTAGCATAAATATTTAATATATATAATAACCACTAAATAATTTGATAAATAATAAAACTGATTAAATACCAAATCAACGTACAAACGAAATGTTATAAAAAATAAACAAACGTGATGTCTAAACTTCAGCAAACAAAAGCAAAAATAAACTTACAACAAAAACAGAAGCAAATAAGCAAAGTAACATTAGCAAACAAAGTAAAACCAAACTAGGTAGGCATGAGCAAACGAACCAACACCAATGGAAGTTTGTGGAGTAGATGGAGCTGCTGCATTTGATCCACTGGGGACCTGCAAAAGATTGAATCAGTTGCTCCACAGAATCGAGTCGTTTCTGAATAACCACATTATCTTCACGACTCTTTTGCAATTCCATTTCCAGCTCTTGAACTCGTAGGGTTAATGTTCCTACTCTTCAGTAGCTTGAGGGGCACAGCCGAACCATCTAAAGACATAGAAACCCCACTTTGGAGTGATCCAAGTCCAAATACACGACCTTGTTTCGATATACCAGCATCTACAAAAGAAAACACAAAGTATGCTAATAAGAATTCATTGACATGCAAAACTTTCTCAAAGCTCCAAGGAAACAAAAAAGATTGAAGTGAAAAAAAAAAATATACATTCTGTAAATAAGATACTAGATTTGATAATAGTAGGATTTTATAAAAAAAAAAAGCTACATGATATGCAACAATCAAAAGTCATACAAGCATATCAAATAAAACATAATGGAAGTTATAAAAACAGTAAGTATATATATTAGCTAGCTACCAAAAGACATATATTATGTAGAAAGCTACCTTAACATAGATGTCATTTTTCTCCTCGATGGTCAGAGAATCCATTGTCAAAACCTCTCCATTAGAGGACTCCATTTGTGCCAAGCGTTCTAGAAGATGTTCATCATACGCGTTCAGCAATTAGTCGTGCTCTCTCATCAACATATGACCCATCGGATTTTTTGTGTGTTTTTCTCATCACAGCAATGAAGGAAGAGTCTTCATTATTTGCTTCCTGTGAACAAAATACAAAAGAAACTTCAAAAATAACAAAATTTTAAACAAAAAAAAACATATTCGCTACCAAAAATATAAACATTACCAAACATCTTTCACTTTTGCATAAGAACGTGATCCAGCTCTGTGACAATGTGGACCTAAACATCACGACTAAATAATCGTGAAGAAACGAGCTTTTCACTTTTTTCTTTGGCTTTTGAGTCTTCCAGTAATCTACCATTTTTTCCCAATGTTCAAACAGAATCCACTCAGGTTGTTTTCCCTTGGACTTTGCAAGACTAACCATTCCTTTCAGACGAGTAGCAGCAAGTGCATCAAAGTTGGCTTTAACTAGATGCTCAATCGTGGGATCCCACTGAAACCTTGTCTGTGATAATTATATATATATATTATTAGACATTTATTGAATATAAACTTATTTCTGAAAAATAGTTTATACATAACTAAATCAAAACCTTAAATGTTGAAAACCAAGCATCTCTATAGTATTGCGCACCTTATTCCAGCTATACCACGCTCCTTTGAAATTCCCTTCAATGATTTGTCTAACACGAGTTGATACTTCGGTGTTGTGTTGAACCTGTTGCATGTGTATTAATTAATTCGCACTTTACTTTGTTACATTAAACAGTAGTGTCTGAAACAAAAAAAAAGGAAGAACAATACCATTTAGCTCCATTTCTTCGAGCCGGATCAAGCACTCGAACATCACGTTGCACAGGTAAATTTTCTTCCCTCTGCTCGACTGGTTCAACGTTTGCAGCTTGGGGATTCAAAATTCTAGGAGGCAAAGTTCTTTGAAACCAGCAGCTTGAGAACTCAATGATTGTCCATACAAACGACCACCAATGTTGATTGGTGGGCGCATCTGTATTAGCAAAGAGAAATAATATATAACATATCCAAACAATTTAGAAGAAATCAAACACTTTATAACAAAACCAAGAGAACAGAGGATCGGGAAGAGAGTATCTACAAAATTCATACCTTGAAATCGAAGTTTTGGAATAGCTAACTACAGCGGGGATCGCGAGAGAAACTGACAAGAGAGGAGGTTAAAATCGAAGGACCCAAGGAGAGAGGGCTCCGATCTCAACTTTATATTGAGACACTAGTCAGTTTCCTAGGTAGAAACGTGGAGAAAGATAATATTTTTACTTTTGTTTTCGTGAGTGGGAAATAGGTGTAAAAACAATATTTTACCGGGTGTTTTTACCGCTTACTATTTTTGTCTTTCTTTTATCAAAAAAAAAAAACAAAACAAAACAAAACCAACAATTTTTTGCCGCTTCTATTTAAATCAACTTTCCCAGCAAAAAATATTAACATTCTTTTAATTAGAACCATGAGTACAAACTTGAAGTTGAAATAATCAAAGTGTTATGATCAAATATCAAAGTGTTATGATAATGACTTACCTTGCTGTTGTATAAATTGAACCATAGAAACTAAATGTTAATTAAAGTGTATATTCACATGTCGAAAAAGAATTTAAAATAAAAAGAACAATTGGACGCAAGTATAGGTTAGTATGACTTACATCAACTGATTCCATGATAAGAACCACATTACTCTCCTGTGGCAGACAGCACTTTCGAAGTCTTCAAGAGAAAATCGCCATAGATGCAACTGCCTACCAAATGAGGTACAAAAGTCTCAAACAAGAACATAAAAAAGATGTAGTGAAAGAGAGAACAAAATAAGTTGATGATACCTGGAGTATAGTACTTGGAATATTCATCTATAAATCTCTGAGTTTCGGTTTTGCTAGAGCAGTGGTTTTCACAGTTATGTAGCCTTGAAAAGAAACAGAGGAGCTAGTTAGATCACACCTTTGAGAGAGTTCATAAAACAAAAGTGGTAAGGTCTTGAGCCTTTTTTATACCATTTAGATTAAAGGTTCCAGCCCAAACCGTTGAATCTCTCAGTTTAGGCACTGCGAAAGCTTCACCGGTCAAGGTCTTCTCAACATACACCAAACATGGGAGCTCATTGCCCTCTGCATCAAGTTGTTATAAATAACCAAAATCCACATGTTCAGCATAGCTGAGAACGATACATTTTGGATTTAAACTGAGAAACAATACAATCTAGAAACAAACAATATGAGGCTAAATGGTATTCAATCATGAATAAGAACGAAGAAAGAGACTGATTATTGAATCAAAGAACCCTAATTCATCGAGATCAAATCCTATTTCACATTACTCTAAATATCAAATCCATCAAATCCCAATTCAGATATCCCTAATATCGCATCTAATAGATAGAATTTAAAACAGATTGAATCGTACCATTAGAAAGAGATTGGAGCATCTTTTGCAGATCGTGACCAGACTCGATTTACTTCACCCAGCTCTTCGTTTGCAGATCGTTAATCATGCCCAGCTCTTCACTCAGCTCCTTATATACGAATTTCTTCTTGATTCTCCTTTCAAATCACACTATCGATCCGTGTTCTTCGTTTGGTCTATCGGAGTCGGAGATAACGAGAGAAGAGAAGGAAGAGGAAAAGAAATTTACGCGGAAGCAAAAAAAGAAAAACATTCAATCAACACACACAGACATGTGTGCTAACATATTCATTCCAAAAATCTTAGCTAAGATATATATCTTAGCTTAATTGATTATTTTGATTAAAATTTTTAACATTTTTACATTAACATATTTCTTAAATAATTTAAGAACAACTTCACTTAGTTCGCAAGTAGATTTTTTTGTTTTTTAAGTTCCAGCAAAGACTGATTTAGCTCATCCATATTTGCCACGAATCTGTCCATACAAATAAGAATATGATCAGATGATTGATCAAATGATGAAAAAGTAACAGTTTCTTATAGATTGAATTATATTAATAGATGAAATTATAAAGATGATCCAAACCGTAAAATGAAGGCGCCCAAATCTTCAGCATCTGTAATCTAACTTCGTCCGTTGCATTCTTGGGATGAATTTCTTTTTCTTTGAAATCTTCTTGGTTCAAATCAGCAGTACGATTGGTGCTAGAAATTGTCTTGTTGATCGATTGGACATGTTCTGATTTGCTTTCTTTCTGTTCTAGTACTGCTTCTGGATAAAACTCTTCTTCTTCATAATACGGCTTGTTTAGATCAAATATGTGAGGATTGGTCTTGCTGATGGGTTGAACATCTTGAGATTTTTTCCTCCTTGTTCCATTTTTAGTTTTAGATTTTGGATTTTGTTATATATGCATGAAAGAATTTGATTGTAGCAATATAAAGAGTTTGGATGATACAATACAAGTAACAAACAAAATGGAGTAGCATTAGCCTTTTAGACTACTTTGACCAAATTTATTTATTTATTGTTAGATTACAATAAATTGAAAATTAGAATAGATTTAGAGAAAAACTATCTAAAAAAATACCTAAAACTATTTATTTATTGTACCATTTAAAAGTAATTTTGCAAATTGAAAGTAAAATATTTTAGTTAATACTAAATAATAAAAGTGAAATTATTCATGATGACAAATTCAAAGTGGGTTCTAGTTTTGCAAATATCACGGACTATGACTAACTAAGTAGTAAAGTCGATTGTGTTTGAGTGTTTGACTGGTTAAGAGTGAAGACACAGTTTAACTAGACTCATAATTTTCTTCTACTATAACAAAAATACTAAATAGGTGGAAGTTTGGAAGATAAACTCAAAGTTAATGGTTTAGGAAGATAAACTAAATCTCAAATAAATCTGTTACTATTTTAAATAACGGGATAATATGTACATGCCCAGTAAAGATGTTCCCGGTGAAAGACCACACACTAAAGCCTTTGCTCTCACGTTTCTCGGACTTGGACTCTGGCTTAATAATCTTCTCGGTTTGTGTAACCGTGGTTGCAACATCTCTCGAGAGTCAAAAAGAGTTAAAAACACACACATAAAAAGAATAAAGTAGAACAAAGAATCGATGCTCTGTTTTGGGGTTGTAAAACAGAGCAAGACAAAAAAAAAAGATAAATAACTTGTATTAATGAGAGCAAACCTCAATTCGCCACAAAACCAGGTCCAAGAAACACCAAAAAAAACATGTAAACTCAAATTTTTCCTGACAGAGATGATAAAAAATGCTCGTATCAATGACAAATCCAAATTAGAAAAAAAAATTTATTCATCTTCTGAATCAGTTAGTCAATATCAGGGTTTCCTTCTTCATCATCTGATCCAAATTCCTCTTCTTCTTCTATATCATCAAGATTTTCTGCTTGACCATGTGGATATGTGAGAGTCTCAACTTCCACGGATGAACAGAAACAATTGGTCATCATTTTCATGTTGCATTGCATTGAAATCCAAATCAGAACTGAGTAATACTTTTCCTCTTGGTTGTATCACGATTGCTGCATTCCATTGGTGATCTTTTTCTGAGTCATCCGTGGATACGGCACATAACATACTTGGTCTGCTTGCGAAGCTAAAATGAAAGATCATATTTACCATAACGCTTTGCGAGATTAACATCGACAACTCCAGACTTGTTTATTCGCACACCTCCTCCAATGGTTGAATCATACCAGTCACATTTGAACACCACAAGTTTAAGATGAACAGGTCCAGGATAATCGAGTTCTAAAATCTCTCTTAAGACTCCATAGAAATCATGTTCTTCACTTGAACTAGAAGATGATGTGCCTTTCACACGGACTCCATAATTGGCATTTCTTTTATCTTTCCATGATCGTAGGTGTGAAATATGAATCCACGACAAAAGTACATAGGCCAGAAGTAACTTTTGTCATTGGACCATGGACGAGCGTCTGTAGCCATTCTGGATATGAATTATCAGTCATAGTGTTTTCCACCTGAAGTTTATTAACACATATGAAACATCTATTAATAAAAAAAAATATTAATCAGGAATCCAAATACGGTTAACTTAGTAATAATTTCTTACATATTCTCGTAACCAATCTGCAAATTTTTTTTTCTTTTAGGACGTTTAGATTGTCTGCAGTTATCTCATGATGAGTAGCAGCCATATTCTCTTCATACAACCTACATGAAATTGTAATATAATGAGAATCATAACAATGTCTTATTTATAATATATATGAAAACTGTGCAAGTGTAAAGTTATTTTCACGTACCTTTCATATGAGCTTACTTCTTCACAGTTCAAAAGAATATATATGGTGCAACATGGTAGTCTTCATTTTGAAACCATTTCTCGTTTGCTTTACCACTGCACCTCCCTTGTTGAGAAAAATATATGGGACTTCATCAGGTTGTTGTGTACGGTGATCATATCCATCATAGTGTCGATCTCCTATTCGATTTTTCGTCTTGATGTGGGGTTCAAAATAATAACTACAAAAAGTAGAAATTTCTTCATTGACGTATTGTTCAACAATTGAGCCTTCTACTTTTGCTTTATTTTTCACTTTTTTCTTTAAATGACCCATGTATCGTTCGAAAGGATACATCCATCTAAATTGTACAGGTCCTCCAAGTCGAGCTTCATGTGGTAAATGAATAGGCAAATGTTCCATAACATAAAAAAAGATGGTGGAAATATTTTCCCAAGTTGCAGAGAACAATACAAATGTTTGTTGCAATGTTGCAACACCGTCTTCGGATAATGTTCTTGCACAAATATCCCGGAAAATAAGCTAATACCTACATAAAAAGAAAATAGATTAGCTAAACATTAAATTATAACACTAAGCAAAAGACCTTATAGTATATGAACCCATTGAAATTTTCACGTCAATAACTAAAAAAAAAAACGAAAAAATTAAAACAAAAGAAAACTCATAATTGGCGATCTCAATCTAAGACTAATCAATCGACGAACCATATTGCATTTAATCCAACAGTTCTTAAGATTCTATTAATAAAAAAAAAACCAACTTAATTAACAGCAAGACCCGAAGACAATATATAATTAATTCATCAAATTAAGAATATATATATTATATATATATATACCAAACTGAAAGTTGCTTCGTGTATAGATTTATCCATAAGCTCAG
>JALLKC010000011.1:0-16573 GCA_024034495.1 Camelina laxa | reverse complement strand
ACCATGTTAGGCTCGTGGAAAATACTCTTCGCAGAGAATCGAGTAATTTACTACATAAGTTACTAAGCTAAGAGGTGGTTTCTTAAGTGGTGTCGCTGTTTTATCACAAAACTATCATTAGGAAAAAACCATGGTTGGGGAACCAAAAAAAACAACATGGTTGGGGGTTCCCTTGAAATTGCTTTTTTTCGTGAGTAAATTTTCGGTCTGCATGCTGAATCAATTATTAGTCGCTATTTCCTTGTAACTTTTATCATCATGTTATAAACAAATAATTATGGCTGGCTATAGATGCACCATGTTGTGTTTGACTTGTCTTTTTTATGTCTACAACTTTGATCTATATGTATTTTAATCTTCGCTAAGTGCTGCTGGCTGTTTGCAATGCATAATCGTAATTTGTATGAGAACCAATAACACAAGCTGTACCAAACATTGGAGGTAACCAAATTAAGGAAGAGATATTTTGTTTGTTAACAAACGGTTTACCCCCAAGTCAATTGCTATTCTTTTTTTTGTTTTGACAAAGTTTAGTAAAATTTTACATTCAGTTTCCAATTGCTATTATTCAGAACTGCAAAACTGTCTCTAGCTAGTTTATGAAATAGCAAAAGTAAGTCTTTCTTTTCCCTCTTCTTTGCAGATTCTAAATCATACTCATACCAAATGGTAATTAATGACTAATTAAGCATTTAACCGAAGAACATGAGAGTGGCAACGCCGTGTTCAATGTTCCCGACAGTGAATACCATTTAACAGTATTTAAATCAAGTTTTGGATATCGAATACATGATCTCTGAGGGTTAGACAACTCTCGAATTACCAGTAGACCATAAATATATTAATAAACATTGTAAATATCTATTTAAATATGGACAACTCTCATAAATACCACTAAATTGATTTTTTTTTTCTTTCTAAAAATACTATTTTTAATTATATTTTTTTCAAAAATACCACTAAAATGAGTTTTTCCAAAAATGCCACAAAATTAAACTAAAGTTTTAATATTCAAAACTAAAGCTTAATTCCTAAACACAAAACTATACCCCCAAAAAAACTATACACTAAATTAATTATTCTTATTTTCTTCTCTTTCATTTAAGATCCATTTAAAATAATAATTTTTATTTTTTTCATCATTATTTATAATAGTTTAAAAGATTTAATGAAATTCATTATTAGGAAGAAAAAACATTCAAAACAATGCATTAATAAGTTTTTAATAGATTTTTGACTGCTAGTATAAATACTCAACTAAAAAAATATTCAAAAACAATTAAAAATCAAACAAAAACAGTCACCAAAACAAAGAAAACCAGAATTTTTAAAACATAAAATTATATATTTGATCGTCTTATATTTTAAAATTATAATTTATCATTAAATAAACTTTTTTTTTGTTAGTAAATTATTATAAGATTAAATTCTGACATATTTATATTTTCTATAATTATATTATTAATATAATGATAATAATAAAAATAATTACAGTTTTAAAGTTGTTGGTATCGAATTTAAAACAGTTAAAGTTTTTAAAGTTTTTACAGTCAAAAATCTACAAGCCAAATTCTCTACAACTAAAATTTTAAAAAATTAAAGTCTCTACGGTCAAGAAATAAAAGAGCCATTACGAATTCAGGGCTATAGTATACAATTGCATAAGTTGTTGTTATCATTAATTTGAATTTTTTGACCGAAAGAATTGGGTCGGATAAGTGGTAAACTCTCAAAAGACTATAATATGGGCCGCAGACAGCTGGCTGATATTTGTTACGGTTAGTGGGCTTGAACTGTATTTTTTTTTTTGTTTCTTTCTGTTCTTTTGTTTTCTTTTGTATAAAACGAAGAAACGCAAGAGAGAGATAGATAGATCTGAGGGGAGGGCTTGGCTAAGAGATATGGAGGAGGTGGTGGAGGTCAGAACGGCATGTGAATTCGGGAAGCTTGAAATCGCAAGAACATCAACGGCAAGGAGAAGAAGGAAAAAGTCAAAGACTGGGCTTAAGAGAAACGGCAAACTGGCTTATGTATGTATATCCTCTTCCCTCATGTTTGTTTGTTTGTTTGATCTCTTGATTGTTTTCTTTACCTGGATGGGTTTTGGTCTTGGTTTTGATCTTCCTAGGGTTTTGATTTTGGAATTGATTTGGATGAACAAGTTACGGCCCCTCAGAGCTATGATTATGATTGCACCCTTTACGCAAGGCTTGGACTCTACTGCTACAATTTTGAGAAGGTAACTCATTATAATATTCTCTCTTTTAATTTATGTCTTGTAAATCAATCTCCTGACTGAACATCCTTCCTTGCTCATGAACACTGTGCCCTTGATTCCTTTTTTTTTGGTTTGTCAGGGAACAAACTTAAGGTTTGTGGGATGGGAAAAGTATAATTCTATGTGCACTGCTTACTACAACGTCTACTTAACTTCGCACGCGATGGATCCGGCCTGCAATTCTGTCTTCCTTTTTCAGACTTTGCTCAGTACTACACATAGAAGTTTTGCCAAAGATTATGTTATAGATACGTGGCAGATCTTGGCCTGCAGACCCGCATGTAAGTAACACTTTTTCTTTACCGCATCTTCTTAATTATATCACTGTCTTTCTTTTTCTTTTCTTTAGAGGACTAACAGTTTCTAGAGGATCACTTTTTAAAGGTAACAAGCGTGTGAATGAACATTGGGACCGGGATCAGACAATGATGGATACATTCTACAAGCGTCCCACATGGTTGTCTGATGAGGCCTTGGCCAGTGACAACAAAAAGTATTACGTGGTAATTACGATATATATATATATGTCCAGATTGGAGTTTAATCTTCTTTTATACTTTAATCTTCTTTTATTGGTAAATGCGTTTTTGTTTGTTTGTGCATCACCACCGATCACACAGGTGCAAGAAGCAGACCTCCATGAGAATGACTGGCTGCATCTATTCACTGAAATCGCATTCTTCTCCATCGCAAAGGCTGTAAGTCCTTTGAATTTGCTTGCAATCATTCATTCTCTGTCTGTAAAAATAAACCTTTTTTTTTTTTTTACTTCACTTGTCATCTGTTCCCTCTTACACTTGCCAATGTGACGACTCCAGAGATTGAAGGCTTCCCCTCCCTTGGAGATCAACAAGTTAGTTGTAGAAACTAAAGAAGATTACATATCTGAGGCGCGTGAGAAGCTCCACGCAAAGAACGCAATATTCTACATAAGTTACAAGTATAGAGGTGATCCTTCAATTGGTTTCACTGGTGATCACAGAGCTATCATAAGGAAAACCATGGATGGGGAACCAGAACACATGTGTCTTGAAATTGCTTCTGAACGACAAGCCAAGTAGACAGACACTTCCTGTATGTTTGCATCTGGTCTGTTGCAACTTTTATCATGTTATATGTCTACAACTTTAGGGACTATAAAACGAGTGGGATCTATATCTATATTAAACTTCGCCAAGTGCTAGCTATCTGTTTGCAATGCGTAATAGTAACTTGTATGAGAACCAATAACGCAAACTGTACTTAAAACCATGGTGAGTTGACTACTGACCTAAAATATCTTAGGAAATGATCAGTATGGGAGTGAGCCGGTTGAGCTTGATGCCGTCAGTATGAGGGGAAGGCATGGCATGGCATGGTTAAACGGTGAAGAGATTGGCCTAGGATTGCTAGAAAGAACACCACGAATGCGTCTACAGAGGCAAATTCATGCCTAACTGGATGTGGTAAACTAGAAGGAAGCCCTTATTAGAGTTTGTCAAATTTTGATCATGGTTTTTTTGGCTAAGGTATCATGTTCCAGGTAGGATGATGAATATTTGGGATTCATATGCTACCAAGCGAAACTAAAGGAAGAGATATGTTGTTTGTTAACACACACCTTACATAATCAGTTAGGAGCAACACCACAAGATATTCATTCATTTGTTAACATTACAAAGCTATAACTATAAAACATCAGAACTCTCATTCTATCTCCTCGATCACCACGCCACCGCCTCTTCTGGAATTGATTCCAGAGCTTGCCATACTTCAGAACTCTCTGCTCATTGACCCAACGAGCAAGTCTGTTCCAAGCAAAAAAAGCACAACACTTGCTTGATGGTCTCAGGTTGTGCATTGTGACCCAAAACAGATGAAACACTCAAGACCATTGTAGCTGAACCTAACGAATCGGATTGCCACTCTCCATTGTAGATACTCGGAGAGTAAAGCAATAACTGTATACAATGTGAGAGGAGATGGATTCGTTGAGCAAAGCTTGCTTAGTGAGTGAGAGATCAGGCCCTCGTGGGATTTCACTCACAACTCTGGCCTCTTCTTCGACACACTGAACGAGTTGTGTACCTCCGCGTCCGAGAGAGATCGTTCGAGCTACCAAGGATCCCATGGTTCGATCATTGTTTGCTTAATTCTCCGCTCTTTGAAACCCTCTTCTCTCTTCTAAGCTCAAGTCATCAAGACTGACACTTCATCTCCGTTCATAATGCTCTGCATAATCTCCTCCGGTAAGACTGAACCTTCATCATCGTCATCCGTGATGCTATCAATTCCCCCATCTTCTTCTTCTTCTTCTTCGTGAAACCTTTTCAAAATCTCGAGCATCTTCGTTTTGGTTTGATCATCAGATCGAACTTGCTTCAACTCATCGTTTACACCGGACGCTGCGAGATAATTTGTAACAAGCGAGGACAAGTGTTACTGCGAGAAACTGCTTATTACATACATGGCAGATAATCCGCGTAGAAGAAGGGTTCAACGGAGACGAATTTGAACTCTCCGACGTTATAATCGTCTTCTCCGGCATCAAACCTCGCTCTTTCACGATCGATTCCAATTTTCCACAATTTTCCAAAATTAGGGTGACAGATCTAGAAACCGGAATTTGGGCCCTAAAGGGCCTTAATATACTAATATTGATAAGCAGGTCGGGTTAGTCGGATCCGACCCGGAAAGATCATCTTCCTCAGAGTTTTGTGTGTTTCCTTCCTTGAACGAGGAGGGACCAAAAATGAGATCTCTTCTTATAGTACATTGTGTTTTTTGTTGAAATATATTGCTTTGCATTTTGAATATATGTAAAAATTATTCTACTTGATAAACAAACTTTACCTGAAATTTTCATATCTAGAAAAATCGAGATGAATGTTTTCTTCGGTGCTATCTTATTAAAACGAAATATTCACGCCACATTGCGACACTAGATAATTAAAATCAATCCACGTCACATTGTCACCTTCCACAAAAAGAGTCGCAACATAATTTGTTTAAGAATGTTCAGTCTCATTCCTACATTCAGACCGGACTTAAAAATAACATACGACACCTTTCGCTTAAAATTATGTGGCCAAGAAGAAATCAATCAATGCCTTCGTGATGACATTCTCCAAAAGAAGGAGCCAAATATGAATCTTCATCATCAAAAATAGCATTCAGGCAAAGGAAGATTTACTTTTTATACCTCAAACATGTTTGCATCAACTTCCCCGCTTATAGCAGAACTAGATAAACCGCACTTGCTGTTTGCCACAAGTCGTTCTTCTTCAACATAACCTGTAACGGACAGTAAATTTAAAGCATGATCGTAATGGACCGGCACTGCAAGCTTCTCAGAAAATGAAAGATGAGATCAGTATTGTCAACGTACCAGTAGCCTCCTGAGCAGATCTTTGCACCGAGTGTCCAGTGATTGACCAATTCTGGCATTTACGTGCCTGTTCGTGTCCCCCTAGCTCTCCATTGTTGTTTTCAGGCGAATGATCCTTATGAAGCCTAGCTTCTGCTGCTTCAATTTGAGTTCGACCAGTTTTGATACAAGTAGCCGTCAGTAGCCGCCATGTAAGCACTGTACCATTCAACAGTTCATCAATAAAGATCAGATCGGCTTTCGCATATAGATACAGTAGAACCACAAGAATACTGCAACGGGAAAAGGTAACATTATATAAATCCGAATAAATGTGGAGGACAATTAGTAAAATTTACCTGGCCAGGAGGATCCTCCATTGTGGTAGCTCCATAGGCTGTTTGTAGGGTAGCAAACTTTCAGTGGCCTTTCTCCAACCAACGCTTTCCCTCGAGATTCTGTGAGATCTGATAATTGCAGTGAAATGTTCAGGAGTAGCCAAGGAAGACAACATAAGTATACAATTTCTAAAGGCAAACCAAGAGAAATCCATTCTTGTGGGGCTAACATTGCCCCGACAAAAAGCCCTCTATGAGGCGACATATAGTTGAAAGTCCATTCCGGAAGTGAACCTGGGGTTACGCTGAACTTGTTGACAGCACTGTGAGAGTATTCCTCTGTCGTATATCCAAAAACTTCATTACGTTGCTTAATAATCTCTTCCATTTCTGTACCTTCTCCATCTTCTTCAAGCAGTAGCACGGCACTCCTTAAGGCCATAGAGAAAAGAGCTTGAATCTCTATTGGGAACCCATAAACTCCCTAAAACACAAGACAAGGCAAGATTAAAAAACAAAAAAAAAACGGACAAATTGATGAACAGAGCTCACACTGTCTACTCTACAAAGAATCACTAGTAATAATTAGTCAAATAAAACTTAGCTCACCGTCCCACGATCATTCAAACAGCAACCAGCATATAAGAGAGTAGGAAGGATATTAAATCCTTGGCACAAACTTCGTATCTCCTGGCATTCATGTGAAGCTAAAGCACTTGGCACAAAGTCTCTCACGAACCCCTAAAGAATAAACTCAGGCAGATGCAAAATCAACCCGTCAACAAGACGATAAAATGTGCTTTTAGTCAGAAGTTTACAGCAAATACAAAGGTTCTGTACCTGCTCATAGTTGAGTTTTTCTTCAGAATTATCCACTGCACCAATTGTCCGAACAGCAAACTTCTTCAAGCCCTAATCTCATGTAACAAGAGAAGAAATATATTGAACAATTATATAGCTGATATAACAACGAAAAACATAAAGCACTACAGTCTCATTACATCTGGAATTGGTGGACATATTCCACTATCAACCATATCAGCCAATTGAGATTTATTGGCATCGTCTTCATCATCCTCTTCATCATCCTCAAATTCTATCGGTGCCTGTGATCACCAATGAGGATTAGATAACTCACTATATAAAGTAACAGAATATAAACAACAATGGAGATATCTACTTACCTGTACTACATCATATTCATCTGATAGACATGGATCCTTCAAGAAAATTTATAAACAGACATTAAAAATCAGTCATCATTATCAACATCACAAAATATTAAACTAGCGAGAAATACTCTTTACCTTAATGCCAAAAATAGCCAACAAAACAAGGTCTTCACATGGAAAAACCCACTTCTTTCTTTCAATCTTTTTACGTGGCATATGTTTCTTTTTATTAATCTTTTTAAACGCAAGAGCTCTGCATATCAAGTTCTTTGCAGTCATATCCTTGATAGCATCTTTGAGTTCTGTTACCTTTGCTTCAGTCATCTCTAAAATTAGACCTTTAGAATAATATTTGGTGCATTTATCGAGAAGGAAATTGGCATTGCCTTTCCAATGAACTCGAACGCCCCTATTATTACTTTTCTTTTGCTGAGAAGGGAGCAAAAGTGTAATTAGAAGCAACTAAGAAGATAAGGCAAGTTTAATTAGAAGAGAAGATAATGAGAAATACTTACAAAATGGACGACAATGCCTCGGCCAACAATGCATCGGCCTTTGCGTTGTGAATTACGTGGGGAGCCTTTAATAGTTGAGGAACCAGACTTGCTATAAGACGAATTCGTCCTTAATTGCAACTGCCAAGTTCAAAAGAATACAAACTATAATTATGAATACAAAACAATTATTGGAACAATGAAGCTAAATGGCATTGGTAAAAACCTGTATCGCCCATTTAAATATGGCTCTGTCTACTGGGTTTCCAATTATCTCTTTTTCACCATCCTGTCATACAAAGGGATATAGTGTTTTTGATCAAAATATAATTACTAATTGAATAGAAAATTCCATATTGTTTTATTCATACCTCATTGTCAAACACATTCCCAGATGTGTTGTTGAAAATCCCTTCAAGAATCAAGGATGTTGACTTTTCCAATGCAGTGACTTGGTCATAATTCTTTTTACCATCAACATAATATTCGATAACTTCTTTCTGAGAAATGAAATAAACACTTAACTGTTAGAGATACCATTTGCCAGAACAATAAACAACATAAATGACTTTATTTAAATGTGTTAGTCAACAAGAAAAATACCTCATATTCTTTTCGAACTTCGCCATATGTGAAGCTCCTAAACAATCTAGATGGCATTGGAAAATTCCATTTCTTATTTCTCTTTGAAATCTTCAATTGCAAGACCATCACATCCATGGAAACTTGGAAATAACCGTCAACTCCGTTACGAAGACCATGGCTGTCCTTCACAAACGCGATTGTCTCCCCATCTATCACTTTAATTGCGCGTATCGAAATCGCATGCCATGCTATGAACTTAGAATTTTCTGATTCAGGTCCACGATACTTGCCCTAAACAGATTAGAAAATAACATGTCAAAACAAGTTTCTATATACAATAGTAACTGAGAGAAAATCATAGAAAATTACAGAGCTTTACTTACGTCTCCGACTTCATAGTACTCGGGTTGGAAGACAGCCAAGGATCCTAGTATTGGCTGGATTTTCAAGTAATCCGATGCAATGTTCACATCACCAAATTTTTTCACATCATTCAAGACATGCCTAAGTCTCACATCATCCCCGAGAACTCCTTTAGGACGGTTGTTACTTCCACAGCAAAAACCCTTATATTCATCCCGACTTGGGATCCCATGTGTCATTGCATATTGAAGACCTTCGAAAGCCGGATATCCATAACAGAAATGATCTCCCTCTGACGCTTTGCACTTAGCTTTTGCAAGTTTTCGATCAGCAAAATCCATTAGAAACTGATCAGAATATGGTGTATACTCGGCATCAACTTTATGGAGGTCACGAGTCTCACTGATATTCTCAGCACCTGAGACTGCCCAGCAGCTCTCTGAAATTTTCATTAAAATTATACTGACTTAGAATGCAACTAACAGTTTTTAAATACAAAAGTATGGAAATTACAGATTTCTTACTATGGCCTCCTTGGTCTAGTATTGGACTATTCGAATTAGTCCAGTCTTTAGAGTGGATTCTCTCGGGGTTAGTCTGAAATCAACAAAAAAACGAATTGAGGAATTGAGGAAACAGAACAAGAAAAGAATATTAGGATATTAATGATAATCATTCACTGAAGAACTATACCTCGTTTTTCATCCAAACTGCAAAATCATTCAGATAGGCGACCTTTCCGCCATCTGGCTCCGTATTTGTAATTTGATCAGCCAGTTCTTTAGGAATGCCCTAGATATCAAAATAAGGCAATTGATGAAGATCAAACATTTACAAACTAACAAGTAGAAAACAGATAAGAAAAACTCCATCTTTTATAGTACAAAAACGAAAAAACTTACTGGGGGTCGATGCTGTAAATCAAAGATGAAACACGGAGGAATGTGAGCCATGTGAATGTGAGCCATGTCTTGGGGCTTAGTTGCAAACCCTGAAAAAAAAAAACCCCAGAAATTTAAGCCGAGAGAGAGAGAGAAGACAAAGAGAAAAATTTCAGGAAGAAAAGAAGGTTCAGAGAATCAATTTAGACCTAATTAAGAAAAGAAGGTTCCAAGTTGGTCGAGATGCTCTTCTAACCTTAGTTCCAATTGAAGGTTACTGAAGAAGAAGATGTCAAAATCAATACCCAGAAAGTTAAACCTAAATTACATCGTAATTGAGCCTAAGACAACAATCCAAAGCTTTAGAGAGAGAGAATAAGACAAAGAGAAAAACTCACTTGGAGATTTTCAGGAAGACGGGTTCCTGAAGAAGAAGAAGATCCTCCTCTCTCGCAGCTCTGCTCTAACCCTATACTCTTTTACTTAAAAATGAAAGAAGAAGAAAATAAAATCAATCCGGATGACATTGTTTTCAATTTATCAATTTAATCCTTTTTAAAAAAAATCAATACTAGTCTTATATTAAACTGGTCCTATTGTTTTGTTAATCAATGATAATGTTCTCAAGAAAATGTTATAATGCTTCATTCTAGGAGAAAGAAAATGAAAAAAAACAAAAACACAAAAACTAGTAGTATACCAAAATGGAGTGGTCTATATACCAAAAACTAGTAGTATTATAAGAAACTTTTTCTAGTATTTTGTTAACTTTAAAATGCTCTTGCAAGAGCTTGCTAAATAGAAAACTCTATTACTAAAACTTTTTGGAAACTCCCATTATCCACTTAATTCTCCCACAATCAATTATTCTAAACAATCTTAGTTTTCATTGTGTCTGATTATCAATAACAATTTGTGAACTAAACTAAAACAAAGCCGAAGATCTAATTTCAAGTTAGGCCACGATTCTCATTTTTCCATATCAATCAAAAGGAATCAGTCCATAGATTGAGATTAGGATAAATAAACATACAGCCAAAAGAAGATTTACATAATCGTTAATCATACCTAAACTGGGGTTGGCTTGGCAGAAGAGCTTGTGTCCATGTACCATGTGTTCATTTTTACTACATGTTAGAGGTGATACCTGAAAAGATTACAAGTAAAACATAAAACACACATTATTCCAACCTTAATATCAATGGATGCTTCATCTAATCTTGAGGCCATAAGACCATCAAGTATCTGCTAGACTCCATTATATGCTATAGTAATGGAAAGAAGGCTGTCTTGTTGAATCTCCATTCGATTAGAGGCCATCAGTGAAGCAACATGCTCAAGTATAAGGAAAGATTATATATACAAGGAACAAAGAAGAATACTTCGAGCAGAAAATTTTCAAACCGAAGTCCTCCTTCAGTCAACAAATTTGTATCAAACTGATCAACCCCAGCAGATTTCTTTCTAAAGCCTAGAAATGTCCTCTTTTAAGGCGACAAGGATATATTGAACTTATATATCAACTATATTGATAAGATATTCGAGATATATTCAAATAAGAATGATGTACCTGCTTGTATCATTGTACACCACTGTCCTTGGAGCGTCTCAATGATCCCGAGAACAAACATTATCATAGAGCCCAAGCCTTGATCTTACCATCAAGAGCAATTGGGAATACGAACTGAATAGTAAAACAGAGAAAAAAAAAAAAAAAAGATAATAATATACAAGGAAATGGAAGGAAAGTGTCAAGTCTCTCTATAAACAAGTACCTAAAATATGTTCTATGTGGTCATTCACACAGCCCTTATATAAGCATCAAACCAACACACAGAAACAAATGATTTGATTTAAGTTTGGTGTGGATGCCACAAAGAAGAATAAGTATACCTTGAGGTGTTGGCGCTATTTCCGTAGTAAGCATATAGATGGATAAGGTATGTACACGAAAAATGATACCCCAAGTTCCTACTTCGCATCTAATTGAAACTACAACTACAACTATTTCTTTGATAGGCATAGCTGCAATGACAAAAAAAATCTGTATAGACCATACCAAATCAAATTTCCATTAGGACTCAATGCACATGAGTGTGACGGATATCAATGATTCCTTTGACAATAGAAGCGTGGGAAGATAATTAACTGAGTGAATATGCCATCAGATCATAGGACAGAACAGAAGAGACCACAACAAATAACTCGAGGATGCATTAGTTTCTAGGAAATATAACGTAACTAAGAAAAATAAAATAAAAAAACAACCAAATTTCAGGATGAAAGAGCAACACGGAAGATCACAGAGCAAATCTTGAAAGGCTCAGTGACAACCTTTCTCTCTAGACACCCAACCAACTTTGCCGGTTGAACACAAAACTACAAGTTAAGTTAAATTAAGAGTCAATAAAAGCTCTCAACTCTACTAAAAGCTAAAGCTCTGCATGGGAAGCAATAGACTAACCAGCAAGCAGGCTTGTGAGTGAGGAGAAGGGTGAAAGAAAATCCAAGCCTTTAACACCACTGACCCTTGGGGGGGGAACAAACATCTCTAGGGAGGTCATCAAGTGATCGATCAGAGTTCGCAGGCGGGGAAACAGAGTGCCTTGATCAATATTTCGTCAAACTCAGTATACATGATTGTGACAAAATGGGATGATTTCGTATCTCAACAACTATAAACACACTCACTACTCTTCAACTCTAAAGTGACAGACTTTCAATTTGTATTTAGGGCAAAACAAAAAAAAAAAAAAAGCAAAGAAATCACCGACCGAAGCAAAAGGAAGGTAAGGGTCTTCTTCAGCCGAGACAGGATCATCAACTGAGGACTCACTTCATATTCCATTATGTTCGCTTTGATGATGGTTGGAAGTTGGATCTTCCTTATCGTTGATTGTCGGTTGTCCGTACAGTTAGTTATAGCATAAGCAGTTGGAAAAGGATGAATTGCAGAAAGAGTCTCACTTACACCACCATCCAAGGGAACTGGGATTCGAACATATCAGCTCTCTGTTTCACCGATCATCAGCTAGGAATCGGAATTGGAATTCGAGCATATTAGCTCTCTGTTTTCACCAAATGCATCAGAAACAGAGAGATCGTAGACTTCTTGATTAGCAAACCGTCCGTCTCTTCTTCTAGTGTGCAGAGGCTTTGACTTATCCCCTTACACGGATCCTTTTTCCATCTTTTATCTCCTTCTTATGGTTTCAGGCTGGATCCCTTATTGTTTCGTCTCCCACCTATCTTCATCGATTCATCTACTCGATCCAGAGCTTCATCCATACGAATCTTCATCATCTTCATAGATCCGTCTACCGTTTCCCTACTCCCTGAATGATCTTTCATCGGTTCGTCTCTCATCATCTTCATCAATTCAGAACTTCATGGATTCATCTCCTCCCATCGTCTTTATTCTTTAAGCTTCAATTAGCGGTTGGTACGGACGGCTTCGACGCTTAATTATCATCGTCAAGACGTTTAAACCTATCATCGTTCCTTTTTTTATTTCTTTTTTGGGTCCAAATACACAACTTCTCTGGGCCCAGGCCTGTTAATCTCTTTCTTTTTTTAGATTCTCGTGATTTTTTATTTATTTATTTAAAAGCCAAATTAGCCTAAGAAACAAAAACAGACACACACCCACCACACACACACAAATCACCTTCTTCTTTTTTTTGAATCAAACAAAAACCTCACTGGTCCACACTCCACACGAATCTATCGACCAGTCTATTATCCAAAAAGACAAAACCAAAAAAAAAAAAAACGTAATTAATCCTTTAAACCCTCAACAAAACAAATTTCATTAAACTAAAATCAATGCATCATTGCCATCGACTTTTCTCTTTAGTGAATCCTGAACAATTTTCACTAAAGTATCAATGTATCATTTGTTTTCCTCTTCAAAAGGTTAACTTAGTGTATCTTAACTATCTTTGTGTGATGAACAAAAAAAAAAAAGCTTTCAAGTTTTTGGAACAGAGCCTTATAATTAGATCTGCTGAGGATACTGATTTCCATATGCCGCTCTTTTTGTCACTAAAGTTACATCAACTATTCCATGGAAAATAAGGTCTAGTTTATCATCTCTCATTACAGATACCAATATACTATAATCAAGCTCCTCTCGACAAATACGGTTTGGTCTAAATCTCTTAAACATGTTCTGTAAAACGGAATTGATCTGTCAAGTATTATTATTTTTAAAAAAAAAATCGAATAAATACGTAAATAATTATACTATTTAATTAAACGTCAAAATGTCAAAAAAAAAAAAAACAATTTTTTAAATAACCTTCTTTTTTAATATTTAATAACATATGATCATCACATATTCACATGTAATTTAATAGCGAACCGGCAACGGGCCCTTCAAGTTCCACTTGCAAAAAGTACACTACTAAGATCGTGAATATGATGAAATCTGAGGGCTTATATGCTTCTCAGGGTGGTCCAATTATTCTTTCACAGGTAACTTTCTTCATCTGATTCAGTTTCATCATATCCACCCAACCAACCCAATAAAAATAAGTTACATTGACCAATGCTTAGAAATACAACCCAATCATGACTTCAAAACCAGTGATTTTGAGCCGGTTCATGGTTCCATGCATGGCTGGACAGTATAGAAATTAGGTTTCAAACTGGTATGGATTTTACACTTAATCAAGGGGAATTAGAAATTTCTACTCATGAAATTAGTAGGCCGGTAATCAATCTTTCAAGGAGGTTATTGTGTCTAATCAATTAATTTCCATGATTCGGTGACTGATAACTAATCATATCGAGCATTAGGTGGATTTTCCTGTTAATTAGTTATGTATTTTGACCGGTTTGGTTAACATCAGACGTCCTTGGCCGCCTATTAGTTTAGAAACTCGGTTAAAGTTCTTCTCACAATTGAACTCAAATCATACCGGGTCCGGTTAGCTTCTTATGATGTTGAATATGTTTGGGTTCTTGGTGGTTTTAAACTTTTAATCGTACAGATCGAGAACGAGTATGGAAACGTGGAGGCGGCTTTCCGTGAGAAGGAGCATCGTACGTCACGTGAGCAGGACAAATGGCCGTCGGGCTTTAGACCGGAGTGCCATGGATCATGTGCAAGCAGCCCGACGCGACGCTCCTGATCCCGTGGTTCGTACCATACCGGTTACTTATCTAAGGTCACTGTTTCTTATTTCTTAAAGTTAAAGATCGATGTTTTTAATTTGTAGATCAATACATGCAACGGAATGACATGCGGCGAGACGTTTCAGGGACCAAACTCACCCAATAAACTGAAAATGTGGACTGAGGATTGGACATCCTAGTAAGGTTCACCTAATGGTCATTTTGGTTTGTTTCCTTCTCAAAGTAAGAGTATATCTATTTTTTCTTTTTGTGTGTGTAATGATGACAAAAAGCTTTCAGCGTCTATGGAGCAGAGCCTTATATTATTAGTCTGCTGAGGATATTGCTTTCCATGCAGCTCTTTTTGTCCCAAAAAATAGAAGTTACATCAATTATTACATGGTAAAGTAAATAATTTTATTTCAACCCTTCTTGGCAATTATTACGTAGTACTATTGTTAGAGCTGCACATCAGATATTGATATTTCTTGCATTTTTCTAAGGCTTTTTAATTTACATTCCAATTAAATGTGCGGAAAAAAAAAAAAAAGAGATAAAATGATCGACCACATTTGTAACTACTGATCTAACCCAGCAAGCAATGAATAAAAAAAAAAAATCTCCAAAAAAATATGTCAACTTCTAATTGATTAAAGGAGGGAAAACATTTCCTTATTAAATTATTAGGCAGGATTGTAGTCTAATAATTAGAACCAGTAAAAAAATATTTACAGTATCAAAAACACAAGAAGATGGTTGGTTGGTTAGTAAAAATAGAAAGATAGCAATAAAAAGGTAAGTGGAGAAGCGAGCTTGTTTCTTTGAATATCTGTGTGTCGATACAAAAATAAAAATATCTGCCGTAGTTATTATCTGCGTCATTGAATTTGCATCTGATGTGTTCCTTGCATAATGACTGAGTAAGTAATAAAAAAAAAAAATAACCGATAAATATACCAAAAGAAAAGAAAAGAGAAAACAATAAACAGCATATAGTATGATTCTGTAGCTAGATGCCTAGATGCATGCGTAGAGCTTTTTATTGTCTTTGTCTTTGGACGTGACGATATTTAATGTACGTGGCGGAGAATGGAGAAAGGGGTTTGTATATTCCAAAGATCTTTTGTAGGGGATAAGTCAATTTGCTTAAGATAGTTATAAAAGCTAAAAGACTTCACTTCTTCTATAAAGTCTTTTCTTTCTTGAAGTTGGGCTTTACTTCTTTGCTATCTATATAGACCATCGTCCTGACGATGTGCCACCCCATATATAGATCATCACATCCTATTTCTTCTTTTGTTTGCGTGTGTGTAAAAAAACTGATGAAAAGGTATCTGTATTTATATTGTAAAAAAAGGAAACCAAAACTCTACGTTATATCAAACGACCTAATTTATATGTGATTGGTATTAAACTACATCTGAGGTTGAAATCGCTGGTTGTTTAAGATTTTGCTATCGTTTGTACTAGTGAATCTCCGGAGTTATCTAGTTATAGGTATTGATAACGATTCCCGCTACTGGCACATTAACTTTAGTTGTTAGTTCATAACATTCCGATTAGATATTATCTTAAGTTTAGTCCATCACCATCTTAAAAGATTAACGCTGGCTAAAATGCCGAAATCAACAAAATTTGTTAATCGATTGATCATAAATCAAATGAAACTTAGAATTCCCGTATTCCATCTGTTCTGTATTAATCCCGTTTTTATATGACGATTTGATTCACATTCACATGAAACAATACTATTCGAGTCACATTTTTTATAATGATCATTTCTTATGTGTATTTATCAATCTCTTTCACATCTACAACATCTTGTATCTATCAAGATATTCTGTTATCAATCCTGAATTTTTGATGTGAAATTTCAGTATTAACTCATATCTAATTCTACTTATTAAATCAAGGCCATAGTGTTTCTTTGTAAAATTGGGATTGATAAGGGAACAGAGGGAGAAATAACATTTTGAAATTCATGATTTTTTTCTTTGA
>JALLKC010000010.1:0-40002 GCA_024034495.1 Camelina laxa | reverse complement strand
TGCTTCTTTTGCTTTATAGTCTTTTTTTTTGGGTTGTAGTCCTTTCTTATAATGTTATAAAGATTAATATATTTAATAATTTTTTTTCAAATTTTGGTATTAGGATGAAAGTAATACAAGGAAGAGCTAGAGGAACTTCGGTTTCAGGAAACCCACAAAAAAACTTATTCCTTAAGCGTTCGAGCTTGAACTATGACATAAGCACTTATTCTCTTGATCTGAATTTAGTTGGTTTTCTCAATTCCACATTTTCATTGTGATCATCTATGCTTAACCGAGTTTGTGATCACACTAACATTCAACCCTTAGTGATTGAGATCAATTGACTAGAACAAAAAGAATGAAGATGAAATAAAGTAGATGATCACGAACAGACAGAAGAAGGAATCCAAATTTTGTTCTTTTTATCTTTGGGTTCTTTATTTACATTTAGGGTAATTTTGAGGGGTAGGGTTTAGTTATTAGACTTTAGTGTTAATTTTGAAACTTCCAAAAATAACACTATTCAAAAAACAAAACAAATAATTTAAAATTTTTTTAGAATATTTTTGTAGTTGTTTCTATCTAGAGTTTAAGGTTAAAATTTGGAATATAAACTATTTGGAATTTAGAGATTAATTATTAATAATTGTGTTTATTTGTTTTTAAGTGGTGATTGTTATTCAATTTTATTCTCTAATCATATCATATTTTTATTCGATGATTTGTTATTCTACAAGCAAATGAGCAAAGACAACTTTTCACAATTTTATATGATTCATCCGATTCTAATTTTTATTGCTTTTTTTTAGTGTGTTTGGGAAGCAAGATCAGCCATCAAGATTTGTCTATGTTCTCCATCTTTAAAAACATATATGTATATTATTTTCATATTTTTTGTAGTTTAGTAAGTTGAAATAAAAATTTATTATGTAACCTAATACATATTTTTTTTTTGTTTCAGTTGAATTCATGGATGATACTCATAATTGTAGATCTACAAAACTGAATATAATAATTCAGATATAATTTTTGCTAATCTGATTCCTAGAATTTTAAAAATAATACTGTTGCCTATAGTTTTTTGTAATGATTATAGTGCAGAAAATTATGGTGGATTCTGTTCATAACAAATTTATGGTAATTTTCTAAAGATTTGGATTTCTTTCTGTTTACAAAAGATTAAATTATAATTTCTATTTATATGATAACCTATTACATTTTTTTTGTCCAGTTGAAGTTCATGGATGATCATTGATCATAATTGTGGATCTACAAAATTGAATATAATGTAATTCATGTATTAATTTTTCTAACCTAATCCTTAAATTTTTAAAAATTGTGCTAATATTTTTGTAATGATTATAGTTGCATAAAAACTATGGTGGATTCTATTCATAAAAAAATATGTAATTTTCTAAAAACTATGATTTCTTTCTATTTACAAATAGATTAAAATTTTTTATGACTAATATTTAAATAAATATTTAAAAATATGACTAATATTTCTTCATAAATATTTGTGACTAAATTTCTTCTTCCTTTAAATTGATAAAAGATTAGGAAGAGTTGATCTTTAAATGTTAATCTATAAGATATAAAAAATAATATTATCTCGATGAAGACTACTAGAAACCAAGACGAGACATTATTGGCAATGAATATTGCTTTGTCCTTCGACTCATGTTGCAACAGCAAAACTTAAAAACTTAAGTTCGACTCATCAACTGAGAGGTCGGCTACGACATTCGAAGAGATTCACCGACTAAAAAATATATATATATATAACCAACAGTTAGTCAAATAAACGAGTATAAGTTATCTCGGTAAATAACAAAGCAATAATAAAATATATATGCAATAAGTGGTACAGGTTGAATCACCGTTTATGTATTCATAATTCACACTCATATATAATATATTGTATACATACATAAACCAACGAGATATTAGACCAGCTATAAGCATGAAATCAGATCAGCATATTTTTAAGCAATAGTGACCAAAGAAATTGAATAAATCAACCGAAGCATGGATATGTGGGCTTTTTTTTTTAATTTTTTTCCAATAAATAGATAAAACTAATAAGAGCCAATGTGAAGGAAAAGAGTTTACAAACAAAATATAATGCGAAGATGTACACGCTTGGCGTGCCAAAGAATCCGCACTTACATTAGCATTTCTGGAAATAAGAGATAAAGAGAAAGAAGAAAACTCCTCCCTATCCATCTTGATATCGTCGAGATAGGTGTTGAAAGCCGGCCAGTCATGAGGAGAAGACAACCATCTTCACCAAGTCTGAGCAATTTGTATATGTAGGCTTAGTGCTTCAGTACTGTGAAACAATAATCAATCAAGCATTATAATGAAAAGCTATCCATACGAGGATAAATTAAGCATTAATTGATGTATACTATGTCTTATCACAATTGCAGTATAGTTATAACCGATTCACAAAATAAACATGAACGACAAATTAATACAATGAGTTGTTACCTATGCTAACTGAAGAGCAAAGACGTGTTTATGAAGAAATCATTCACTCTGTGAATCACGACAAATGTGGTATGCTTTTGTTAATGGATTTGGTGGTACTGGGAAAACTTTCTTGTGGATTATTCTTGTGCTGATTTAAGGTCTAAATGTAATATTGTTTTGGATGTTGCTTCAAGTGGTATAGCTGCTTTGCTTTTGGAAGGTGTAGAACGGCTCATTCAAGATTTGGTATTCAATCAATCATAATAAATATTTTGTGTGTACGATCGATGCCGAATCTGATCTTGCTGACTTAATTAGGAAGCAAAGCCCATAATATGGGATGAAGCTCCAATGATGAACAAGCTTTGTTACGAAACTTTGGATAGGAGTTTGCGAATATCATGAGGTGGACCAGATTTTGGAGGTAAAGTGTTGTGGTAGGAGATGGTTTTAGACAGATTCTACATGTTATTACAGAAGGAGGAAGAGTAGCGACAGTTTTAGCATCTATCACTCATCTGTTCTTTGGAATAGTTGTAAGGTTCTTAAACTTACCGAAAAATTTGAGAAGCTGGCAAGGCACATTAATAGTATGGATGCGGGTGCTCTCGCCACTTTTTCAAAATGGCTTCTTGATATCGGGATGGCAAAATCAACAAAAAAATAGGAGATGTGGAGATAGAAATTTGGATGATTTATTAATGAATACAAGTGGAAATCCTATTTCAAGCAATAGTTACAGAAATCTAAGGTGAAAATTTTGCAAGCAGAACTGATCCAACGTTCTTTAGGGAAAGAGCTATTCTAGGTCCAAGAAATGGTGATGTTGATAAGATAAATCAATTTATGCTTAGCAAGCTACCAAGTATGCAAATTAAATAGGATATGGAATATGGATATTGAAGTAATAATTTTTAAAAATACTAATATTAAATACATATTGATGTAGTATTTTTCATCAATTAAATTATCAATCTACAATTTGCATTAATCAACTCACTAATAAACACAAATATGCTTAATCTATTCTTAACCAAGAAAAGGTTTTTTTGTAACAATCTTAACTAACAAACTGATTCAAAGAAAGAAAACAAGACAATTCGAATAATGCAAACTCAAAGAAACAGAACACAACTAGCAACAAACTTTAAATCAAAATTAAACAAGTGAGCCTTAGGCAAGGTAATTGATGGGAGATAGCTAACAAATCCTAGATGTCTAAGCAACAATCAAGAACAATCCTATGGCTAAGAACACTTATGCAAATCATTTCATTTCCATGATAGAGATCCTATGCTAATCAAGTGATAATCAACAATTTCCAAAGGCAATCACAAGGCAAGCATGCATTAAGAACAAGTCTAAATACCACTAAGCACCCTAATCATCAATTTCCATTGGCTAGGAATACAAAGCTCTTGATTAATTTGGTTCGAGAACTTCATCAAACATCTTATGGGCATGGAAATCCTAATGTCTAGATTCAAGCATGATCAAAGCTATCTAGCATTATTAACACTAATCAAGATAGGAAACACATAAATAAAGCCTTAGACATCAAAGATCAATCATCTATCTCCTAAATCTACCTAGCCCAAAGTTCTAAGGATCTACTCACTCATCATCATGATCACACAAGAAAAGAGTTTGATCTTTGTGAAATCATAATAAGAGATTATAGATTAAGAGATTCAAAGGAGAAATTGCTATTAAAAACTTAGAAGTACTCAATCATTCAACAAACCAAGAGTAGATAAGCTTAAGAACCCTAAGTGGTTGCTAAACAAAATATAAGATAAAGGATAAAAGGGAGCCGGGTCAATCCATCATACCGGTTTAAACCCGGATCAAAACTAAAACAAGTGAGGAGCATGGCGGCTCCACGCGGGCAGGGTTTGGCCGATGGGAGGTGGCGGATGGCTTCACGCGGGAAAGGTTTACCGTTGGGAGGTGGTCGATGGCTTCACGTGGGCATGGTTTGGCCGCGGAGGTGGCCGCTGGCTTCACGCTGAAAAGGTTTGGCGCGCGGAGGTGGCCGCTGATGGTGGCGATCAAGCGTGTCTCCTGTACCATCGGCTTGTGTTTGGTTGCTGGTCTTGACCGCTGCTTCACGCGGCAGGTTTGGCCGATGGAGAGGTGGCAATGGCTTCACACAGACATGGTTGGCCGCGGGAGGTGGCCGCTGGCTTCACGTGGAAAATTTTAGCCGCGGGACGTGCCGCTGATGGTGGAGATCAAGTGCTCTCCTGTTCCATCGGCTTGTGTTTTGGCTGCTGGTCTTGACCGCTTGCTTCTCTCGACCACCGTTTGGCCGATGGTCTTGGCCGTTGATGGTGGTGATCAAGTGCCTCTTCTCCACTTCACTCTTCTTTGCTTCTTTGCATCAAAAGAAGTCCAAATGCTCCAAATGTGATGATATTACTCCAAAACTTGAGAGGTAGCACACTAGATGCATATGCTCCAAACAACCTAGAATGACAAGATTATTGCAACAAAACTAACCAAAAAAAAGGCTTAAAAACCCAACAAAAAACAAGATATCACATATCTAAAATTACATCTTTATTTTTTTATTTACAGGTGGGAGAGACGATATCTTAACTCTGATAGTATTGAAACTTCAGATAAAAGTGCTCATGATAATATGATCTACACTCAGGATTTCTTAAACAATATACAAGTTTCTGGATTGCCAATCATGCTTTAACGTTGAAAATAGGAGCACCTGTCATGCTGCTAAGAATATAAAACCTAAGGGAGGTTGCATAACGGTACGAGGTTAATTATTACTCAGATGGCCAATCATGATCGAAGCAAGAATCGTACAGGAAAAAATGTTGTTGATAAAGTACTTATCCCTAGGATGTATGTTAGTCCACCTAATGCACAAGTTTCCCTTCGTATGAGGCGACGAAAGTTTTCTGTTACCGTGGCGTTTGCAATACTATAAACAAAAGTCAAGGTCAGACGATAGAACATATTGGATTGTTTTTACCGAAACCGGTTTCACACATTTGACAGCTTTATGTTGCCTTCTCTCGAGTCACAACCAGAAATGCTTAAAAGTATTAATTACAGATAAAGATGGGAAATGCAAGAATAAAACACTTAATGTTGTTTTCAAAGAGGTATTTGAGACTGTATAATTATGGTTTGTAGTTGGATAATTGTTTTGGATATTTAGACTTGAATTATATTTTTCTCTTAAATAAAGTGAGTTTTAATATCTTTAACACCACCTCTATTTAATAGTCAGATATTGACTTTCACATTGGAGAAAACTATTTCTAATTTTGACTTATTCTATATTATAAAATAATAGATAAATACATTGTAGATGGTCTAAGAACATTTTATTAAAAAATTTCACATGATTATATTTTATTTGGTTTCAACAATGTTGTTTGAAAACATATAATTGTTAGATGTGTCATAAAATGTATATATCATTTTACATCATATCTATTAACTACAAACTTTACCTTTAATCTGTAATTATATATATAATAATAAATATTAAAACTATTTAATAGTCAAACAAATGTGAGATACTAAAACGATTAAGACGCAACGTTTAATCGTGACTGTTTGTATTCTTACAAATCTGGAATCCCTTTTCTTTTTCGATAACAAGAGAAGAAACAGGAAAAACCCTAATTGGAGAAAATCATGAAATTCGATTAGCGCCAAGGTCAAGGTCTAATTGATCTTCTTCCCGGAAGAACTAATTGGCGTATACACGCCAAGGTCTTACATTCTTGGAGTATCAGCGAGTTCTTTATAAAAAGAGTATTGCTTCTTGTGGATGTAAAGTTAGTGTCGTTAATTGAACATCATTCTTACTTAAATTTCAATTTTTAACAATTCTTATATATACGACTTCCTACACAATTGTTATAAACTGTGAAAAGTAACACAATCGAAACTACTTTTTTACCAAATACACTCGCTAAACTCCGGAATATATCAACGATGGTGAATGGTATGATATTAGAACTTTCAAAGTAAACAATCCAACCCTGAATGAGAGGAATACTCATCAGACTTATCAAATTAAATTCATGGACGATACCACTATGACGCTGGTCCAACAATTGAGTCCAAAGAATTACTTTTGATTCAAGGATTTGATGATATATATCGTGTAAAAATAATCATCCCATCTCTTTCGGTAAGTGTTTCGTTAATTAATTTAATATTGATATGGTACAATATATGAGTATAGTTAATTGTAACTTTGTTTCGGGAATCTAGAATCTTTATAGGATTTGTTGTAACTTTGTGTATTGGTCCCTCTCTTAAAATGTATGAATTAAACTTTACCAATATAGATTTGCCAACACTTTGGAAAGCTAAATTCTGTCTTTTCCCAAATTAGATGTCAGTGAGTGTATAGTAGATGTGGAAGATAAAAGAATACCAGAGAGTGCCAATAATAGTAATGATGTTCTCACGTTGTTGAATGGCAGGTAAAAGACATTTACTCTACCTTTATAGGACAGTACATTTTAAAGTTGTTTCTGTTAAAAATTTTTTATTAATTTGATAACATGTAGGAATGAAACTGTGAAATGTCGTGTCAAAGACAACTACGCTTCTGAATTCATGTCTAAATGCAATCAAACGGTGCCATCTCATATACAAATCCGAACCTTTGTTTTGTGTAATGCGGTTTGGTGAAAGTTGGAGAATATGAAGGTGTGTAACATAAAATAGTTCTCGTATAATCATCATAAGGTAACCAATATATTCACTTTAAACTGCAAATGTTTATAGGTGCACCATGTATCAAAAACACATTGGCCTATTCGAAGATCTTATAAAACCACAGTTCGAAGGACTGAAGCATCACCAGGCTATGTAAGATTTGATTATGTAAAAATAACTTTATACACTTTATATATGATTATGTATGATGTTAAAATAATTTTGTTTCATACACTTTCTATATTTACAGGTCTGAGTTTGCTGGACGTTATTACATAAACCATGTGATGGAGCATCAAAGTGAGAGCTCAGGACTCAGTCATAAAGAATGAACTCAGAAATGAAGATACGGTGGCTTAATGAACTTTTTGTATATGCAAACTTTAGTATAATTTTGAATGTTTATAGTACCAAATACAATGCTCTAAATAGAAGTACATTTATGGGTTGCTTAAAATATTATTTTAATGGTCAAACGAAATTACATATTATATTGTCCCAAATTATTATATCAAAGTAGTTAAATTGACCGTAACAATTGTATTTGGCTCATTTAAAACTTTTTACGGTCAATTTGGGCTTAAACTTTGAAAATGGACTTTAAAATTTCAATTAAACTTTAAAAATGGATTTCAAAATTTCAATTTATATTTTGCATATGTAGAGTAATACTATAAACATTTTATTAACTATTCATTTTATTATTTTAAAAAGTAAAAATAATATTTAATCCGAAACTTAAAAAAATAATTTATATTTGAACATACGAACTACTATAAAAATTAAAAAAATTAAACTGGTTTTTTTAAATATAATAAAAATTTGATTCCATGTTATAAAGAATTAAATTAGTTTTTTTTTAATTCAGTTCCTGCCCGCACAAGCGTGCGGGTAACTCTCCAGTTATATTATGTAGAAACTAACTTATGATTAGGTTGACGCTGAAAATTCAAGAAATAGAACGGATATTCGTGAATAACGAAAATGACGTTTGATTTACGATGTCTTGTTTTTTTTTTTTGTGAGTTTTTAAAACTTGTTTTGTCTTTAAATTGTTGCATATTCATGGAATTAATTAGCTTGTTTAGGTTAAGTATTTACATCAATTTTGTCTTTATGTGTTGGACTGGAGATATGCAAGAAAAGGAAGCATAGAGGAGTTTTTGAAACAAAGGATGAGTGATTTTGCCATAGTTGAAGATTGCATCAGAAGCAACTTCGGGAACGCCTTCGACCATGAGAAACCAAAGACTCCCTGCGACCATATCATGCGGGCAGACAGCAACCAAAGGCTCGTCAGATGCCGAAATGGATATGAAGAACAAAGCTCCTTCAGCCATCTTCTTTGGCCACCTGGTGACCGAACAGGTTCTTCGGCCAGGACAAGACGAAAGGAGCCTAGTACGCACCTTATCCATTCTAACCGGATCCGAACCGGTTGTCCCGGGTCGACCAGTTCGCTTTATCTTTCCTATAAATACATTAACCCTACTTTGGGGAGAGGGGTGCTTTGTTTTAGCTTTGCTTAGGGTTCTATAGGTTTCTCTCTTTAGATCTTGTTTTGAATCTTGAGTTTTTGAAGTTTGAAGTTGCATTTTCTCTTAAATCTTTTATCTACCTTTTCTAATCATGATCTCACAAACATCAAACCCATTTCTTTGTCTTTTTATGATCATGAGTGAGTAGTCTCTTAGGATTTTGGTTATGGTGGATTAGGATGATTTACTTTAGGAGTTTCATGATCATGAGAAGTCGTTTAAACGCCGTTTTGTTGTAGCTAGTGTGAGTCTTTATTATTTTTAACATGCAATCTCATTCTCATTAAAAGCTTAATTATCCAATCTTCAGTAACAAAAATCCAATCGGGAAAGGTAGCAGAATTAAAAAATATCAATTTGCCGCACATGTTTTCAATGATGAAAGTTTTTAGATTCACGAAAAGGCCACAATACTATATTGTCATTTGGAAACTAACGTGCCCTTGGGATCCCCTCGGTGCCAAAGTTCATGCTCACGTCAACAGAACCCTTTAATCCATATCTACGCTCCTCCTCTTCTTGAAGTATATCCAAGACATCTTTTAGGTCATTTACCACTCGAGACATGTTTGGTCTTCTTGCTGAAGAAGGCTTAACACAAGACATGGCTAATTCAGAGCCTTCCAAACTGAACCGCTATCATAATCTGCTGAAGGTTTGGATCTATAATACTTCTAATATCTCCTTTTGAAAGCATTAGCCCAACCCATTCTACTATGTGAGTTTTTTCACGCGCATGTTGGATTATAGGGCGGTTTGTTATGATCTCAAGTAGGTAAATTCCAAAACTATAGACATCACTCTTTTCACTCAGCCATATTGGTTTGATAATACCTACAAAACAGATATGAGACAAAGTTTATTATCACCGAGAAATACTACTTAAGGAGATGGGGATTTGTAAGTAACATATAGAATGTCCTAATAGGCTAGTACTCACTCGGGATCAAGATATCCCGAGTGCCGGCAACAACGGTGGACACATATGTTTCATTCCCAGTGGGAAAAGATCTTGAAAGCGAAATCAGCTAGCTTAGCTTGAAAATGTTCGTCCAATAGAATGTTTGAACTTTGACATCTCTGTGACCCATTGCGGGTTTGCATCCTGTGTGTACATACTCTAACCCTACATAATAATTTTATATTTGTTATAATTTATATGTATATATGAATAACTGAGTACAGTTAGGTTTAAAATTTTCATGCTCCAATGTTTAGCAACGCTCATTCATGAGGTTAATATAAAAGTATGTTTAAGAGTAGTTTTGGATGAACCTTGTGCGGCATCCACGGTTTTATTAGTCTAGTTTTCCAGCTCAAGACAGAGCCACTCCATTCCTTATTAAAGGCATTCAACATAGAAAAGGATTACGGATGCAATATAGTTTTTGTTCGATGAAAACGTAATTGATAATTATCTCAATCAGTAAATGATATTGTTATTCCCTGACAAATGTTGTTTTAGGTCTCCATTGGGCATGTACTCGTAGATTAGACCTAAGTGCTCTCCTTCATCCACAATTCCAACAAGGTTCACAAATTTATATGGTGAACTCTCAAAAGAAGTTCCACCTAATGGCCAAACATCAATCAACTTATATTTATCTCAAATGAAAAAAGAAAGATACGTATGTATTTGTATTAATTTTAGACAGTACCTCTGCTTAAAATTGCTTGTAGCCTTGAGCTGACGATGGAGAGCACTTTAACAGCTATTTGTTCAGCACCATTTTAAGACCATATAAACGACTCCAAATCCTCCTTCCAAGAACCCTTTGAAAGTTATTTGTCATCGTTATACACCTCATCATGAGTAAACCTTCTGTTTTTTGTCAGAAATGAAGGTTCCGATTCATAAGAATCTCCACTATCTTCTACCGTCCCACTTTTGTGGGTTGCTTATCTGCGTGTTTAGAGTTTCATAATCACTATAATCCCTAACTTTATTTTATTTTGAATGTTAAATGCTAGTATCTAACTGCAGACACCTTTTCTTCCAGCTCACGAAAATGAGAAGCGAGATAATATGATAACAACCACAGAAGCTACCGACGCGACAACTGGTACTAAGAAATTCTTTTTTTCTTTACAATGCATGAGTTAATCTCTGCAAAGCTCTGGATTATCTTGATAGCTACACAAATTACATGCGGTTATGAGGATGTCAATCACTTAAAATTGTTGCATTAAGTGTTTAAAACGTTATTAGGTCAAATCTTACATTAACAAAAGTCCATCTTTTTGTCTATCAAGGAGGGCTTGAGGAATTGAACCACTTAATTTGTTCTTACTTAAGTTTCTGTTATGCCAAAAAAAAAAAAAAAAGACAGAGAACATTATAAACATGTCCTGAAATACGTTAGGAGATGTTCATTAATCATTATATTTCAGAATAACTTACATGACCAACAACGACTTCATCTTGGCAAGATATTTAGGGACTTCTCCGTTCAAGGTATTATGGATAAGTCCTGAAATATGCAGGATTCAGTCCAAACTATTTACATTTTTTTTCTCAGTTTATTTAAAAGAGTATTATGGTTAATATGTATGCAGTGTGGTATGCCAGTACCACTGGAACTCACAGTCTTGAAGTTGTGTCAGATTTTGTATACTTGGTACTATGATCCGGTCAATCCTTGTGATGATAAGTTCCTAATTATTATAATAAAATCGTACAATCACTTAAGTTGTCAGATATTCAGTTAAAGTCATTTTCGAATCTGATTTAAACTTACAAGGACGTTATTCTTGGTGGACTGGAAATTTCTGTGTAGTTGCATTTTAGATGTTCCAGAAAACGTCTTGAGGACACATGGATCGCCTTGCCAACTGACTTTAGATAGCCTATACGTATCTTTGATATTTTTGATTGCCGAAACTGTCATAGAAATAGGATAATGTAAGAACTATAATATGAAAGTGACGTCTTAGAATAAACTAAAATAGTGGAACTTTGGTGAAATACCATCACTTGGGTTAGTTTCCGCAAATGGAAACTCAATGATACTGAAAGCCTCCATAGCGTTGATCAAAGGTGGAAGAGTTGACTCTTCGTTCTTACTAGTCGCAATGAGCAGAACCCTTCAGGGCACTGTACTGTTGAAAGGTTATAGTACGTTGCTCTAACTTAGGCGGACTAAAAGCAGAATAATTAGAGTTTTCGTTGAAGTAAATGTCAAATTCCCTGGTTTCGTTGGCTTGCAAGGCTCGTATCTCGGCAAAGTGGAGGTACACATAAACTGCAGCAGTAGGAGGTTTCGTTGACCAGTAGATTCTAATGGCAAACTGTCATTCAAAGGGGTTGCCGCTGTCGCCAGCGCAAGTTTTGGTGTTTCATAGATTCCGGGACTGCTTATACTGAAGGTTGTGTTTATTATACGCCATTCTAAATATTCATGATAGTAAGGAGACCAAATTCGATCATGGATATCATGAGGATACCTGCCATATGTAAGAATTTTGTATTAGACCAAATTCTCTTGGCCTTTGCAGTTATGTTTAATAAACTCGAAACATAACTCCGTTTTCTAGTTTCGACCTGCAATAATCTTGTATTAGCCATATTTAAGAATCTTGCAATAAACCAGAAACTGAGTTTTTACATGATTTTTTTTTTAACGTATTGTTTTAATACCAATTTTGCTAATGTACTGTTTTTTTTTTTAAATTTTAGTGATTTAGATATAATCCGCATTATACCGCACAAGAATTGTTGTTTAATGGAAAAAAGATAGTAAGCTACACCAAATATAGCTGAAATACATAACCACATATACCAACTTTAAAAATGTATAGCTAACTACATAAAGTAAATTTATTGCATGCCCATATACCAACTATATGATGGCATGTGCTCAACATCACGATCATTTTATTCTGGTACACTGTTGTCAGAATCCGACGTTGACTAGATATATCCGGTGTTGACCAGCAATTTTTTTTTAATACTAACAAAATTAAAAAAATTGTTTTGTTGAATTATTTATGGTTAAAAAAACATATCTATATCCAATCTTATTATATAAGCCTTAGTTCTCAAAGTTAGTAACTCATAAGATCGTGACACATGTTAATTTTAATGGATTAATGATTAAAGTTTAAAAAACTCACCAGATCGTGACATGTGTCAATTTTAACGATTAAATATTAAAAATTGGTAACTCATCAGATCATGACATGTGTCAATTTTAACGATCAAAAATCACAGTTTTCAAACTTGGTAAAACAAAGCATAAGATATTTGTAATCTTATTATATTTTTTTAAAAAACAAAGATAATATACTATGTGTCATCCATATCAAAGTTTCACTATTACAAAGATTCTCAACCACTACATGGTAAAAAAATATACTATGTGTCATCCATATTTGGTTGTATAATTATACTATATAACCTAACACATTAAATTTTATGTCTTTGTTTGCACCAAAAAAAAAAAAATATATATGTCTTTATGGTTTAGCCAATTTCGGACACTGAGTACTGCAACAAGATTTGTGAAGGCACATGCGAAGAAAACGAAGATCATGAAGAACCGATTCGCAGTCTTAGAAAAAAAGCTTGAATTGAAGTCTGAACTAATCTTTTTTATCATATTAAAAATCTTATTATATAAAGTTGAGTTTTCAAATTAGCCATTAACATGATCATGACATGTGTCAAATATACTAATGAGATGTTGACACATGTCAAAATTATTATTTTTCAAAACAGCTAATTAAAAAAATAACATCAAATTTAACTAAAATTTACATGTTTATATCTGAAAAAAATTTCTAAATCAAAAAAGGAAAATTAACAAAACTAATTTATTTTCCATTGTAAGTTACTTATATTATACATGTTTTCTCAATAAGATTTTGACATGTATATAAAAAATCACTAAGCATGTATATTATTATTAATAAATAAATAGTGAATAACAAATTTAAAAATAATAACAATCAAAAGAATTTTTTTTTTTTAAACATCATAGGACAACTAATTAAGAAAATAACATTATATCTACATAAAATTACATGTTTATATCGAAATCTTTGGAAGATAAGTCGGTGGTTGATGTTTCTAGTCAAAATTTATAGTTGTCTTTTCTGAATAATGTTGATGATTCTGGTACTGAAACAATAGCTGCTTGAGAAGCGGTTTTAAAATTAGGAAGTTGGAACGGTATACCATTTTAAAATTGGTTTCAAACCGGATTTATGTGGTTTTCTATCGGATTAGGTTCGTAAACCATTTAAACCAGATATATGGAGAAATATATGAGAACTTTTGATTCGGGTAAAAATAAGTTGAGAATTTATGATTCGAGAATATTTGAGACGAGGTCATAGATTTAAGTTGTTTTGGTACAATTGGATACTTCTGAAGAGTAAATAGGTCGTTGATCCCTAACGTGATTATGACATATGTCATGTTTTGGATTGTATATAAAGTTTCTATTTTGTATATCTGAATTATCTAAGACTTATATATACCATCCTGATTATAATTTTCAAATTTTTTTTTTTATTATATTATATTAAATTTCTTTCAATTTCTCAACTTTTAGTCATAAAATCATTGTAATCAAGTAGATTATTTTCACCAGTTGTTCATCCAAAATATCTTTGGAGTAAAAAAACTTCATGGTTAAAGAAATTATGTCACAAAACAATTTTAGTAATTATAAGAACTATAATTATGCCAAAATAAAAGTAAAACAACATAAAATTTGTTTAATTTGTTTAGAAGACATTTTATAGATGGTGATAAAGAGCATAATTTAACAATAAAATAATTTTGGGTGTAAGAACATATTTTTAATGGTAAAACATAGAGTAAAATTGTACGTGGTTACTTATTATGTATTGCTTTGATGAATTTGTTGCATGTAAATATTTTGTGAATAAGTTTGAAACGTTTTTAAAATTTGACGATAATTATATTTGTAATGATGAGTATTTGGCAAAAGTTTCAGTGGGATATAATTTAGCTTTAGATTATTGTAATAATTGTTATAATATATTAAAATATAAATAAATGTATGAAGGTAAATACAAATATTCTCTAACTCAAATTATTTATATATTTACTTTGGGAAATAAATTTATTTATATATTTTCAAAAATTGTTTAAGGTTTAGAATTTATTTTCTTTCACAATTTTTAAACCCGCACATCGTGCGGACCCTTATCTAGTATAAAGATATATTATATATGTTTAATGCATTCAATCTTATAATAGTTAGGTTTTTTGTTAAACCCGCACATCGTGCGGGCCCTTACACTCGCACATCGTGCGGGCCCTTACATCGTGCGGGCCCTCACATCGTGCGGGCTCTTACACTCATTTTTTTGTTTTCTGATTTATACTCTGATTTGGGTATACCGACGCTTAGGCGGTCTCGACGGCCGCGTTTAAAACAGGGGTTTATACACCCATATATAGAAATTTTTGTTTTCAAAGGTAAACATTAACAAAATTATAATATGTGTCAAGTATATTGTTTTGTGTCTCATGTCAAAAATGAGTTTTTTCTTCAACATAGTAGGAAAACTAATTAAGAAAAAAAAGGATATCAACATATAAATTATGTCTGTAGCTAAAAAGATAGACTAATAAGGAAAACTAATAAAGACAAATATATAAAAATATATATGCTAATTTTACATGTGTTCTTAATTAAATTTTGACATATACTAAAAGATGCAATTCATTTAGCATGGATATTAACTAATAAAGATAAATAATGAAGTTAAAAAAAGAACAACATAAGTTATTTAACATTAACTTAATTTGATAATACTTTTATTAATGGTTGTAGTATTTTTTATGTAAGTAGAATTTTTTATGTAGTGCAAAAACTGAAAAGTTAATGTGCTTCTAAGAATAAATTTTGAATACTTGATAAGAATATCTATTTGATCAAGAACCAATACCTCAACTGGTAAATATCTCAGGCAAAAGCATTAACGTCGTGAGTTTGGGTGGCTCTTGAGACGAGATCATATAACCTGCTATGGTCACAACACTGAGGGGACGTATGGACCTAAGTCTATAAATTTTTTATAATTTTTTTAATAATATTTAATGGTAAATGTCTTTAGAATGTGAAAATAATTTCTTAAATGTCTATTTGGAAACATTTTTGTTCCTTTTTACACATTCTAAAATTACTATTCATTAAATAACATTAAAATTAATTAAAAAATACACTCAACCAAAAATAACCAATGGTGATCCATCTCCCTCAAGAGAAGGAATATTCTCAAAGGGAATAGACTAAACTACCTACGGTTATGATTATACTTACCTTACCTTTGAGGTTATCAACAAAAAACAATAATAATAATGTAAAAGTCAAGCAAAAAAGTTACGACAAATTATTTCAGTGCATCTCCAATGGAAATGCTTCAAGACAGAGTTACGAACGTACCTGATATTGCTAGATGTATCGTTGAAAAGTACCGTAAAGTGCTCAGCGAACCAAGACGAGGGCCATATGTATTGTTCCAAAAGGGCGTATTTCAATGGTTGATATCAATGGAAATGTTGTTCCAGTCTTGACAAGACACATTTCCAAAGAGCTTGATCGTGGAGTGTGGATCATACCAACCAATGTACCGTTTTATATCTTTCCAAATCTATTGTCTCCCACTTATTAGGACCAAGATAGAGATCAAAGTTTGGGTAAGTATTAAGACATCGTAATTTCCATACAAGAACATGGCTCCAATGTGATAAGTTGTGTTGCGCGTGACATTCAGGGTGTAACAGTTTCGTAGTCCTTCTGGAAAGTATCTCATAACCAGATATGGTTTTATGTGTATGTTGTCGAAAGCTTTTTCGACTCTGCCACTCTTTCCCGTCTGAATAACGACCGAATCCGATGTGAATACTAATCCACTATCCGGATCGGTATAAGGAGATTCATCAATGGGCATGCCACAATCCAAACTGATGAACCCTGGTGAAACATAAAGAAAAATCTGGACAAAATAAATAAAATACATAAATATAATTATGTAGATAACTATGAAAACTCAGATTACCGTCTTGATTCTGTGGTTGAACAAGGTGTATAATGGAGAAGATCTCAATCATAGCCAATGTCAAAAGAATACTTTTCATGTTCTTCCACATTTTAGTTTTTTTGGGAGATAAGAACGGTTCATGCTCTGTGGAAGAGCAAATACCTCTTATGGGGCGTTGGGTGAGCGAATGCCCAATCAATATCCAGAAATGTCAACGCTGCCAAAGAAAGAAAGAATGAGTAAATGATATAAAAACTACGTGCGTATCCACATTTTCAAGCAATAATTTTTTACCTACAACTTGCGCAAATTATGAAGAATATATGTATCTACTGTGTATAATATTAATATACAAAAAAAAATACAAAATAGAGACACATAGGGTTTGAATGGTAACCGCGGTCAGGGTGGCCAAATCCGTCTGCGGTCTGGACCGCTCTATTTTGGGTGGACTACAGACCGCTGCGGACCAATTCTATTTGTATGCAAAAGCGGTCCGCAGTTGGTCCGCAGCGGTCTTGTCTCTGCTTTACTTAGATCGCACCACTGCGTACTACATTTGCTGAATGGTAAATAAAAACGGTCCAGTCCGCAGACGAATTTGTCCGCCCCAACCGCTGCATTCACACCCATACTATATAATAAAGGGTATTTAAAGAATATTTAAGTATGTACCTGATTAAATTTAAATTAGTCAAACATATAAAAATTAAGAAAATATACAAATTTTTTTTTTCAAAAGATCGAGGAGCAGTGTAATATAGTTAGCGGTCATGGTAAGATTAGTTGACAAACATGTCCGAAACTGTATCTCCCACTATTAGTGATCTACATGATATGGGTTTGCATCTCGCTGATCTAAATTTCGTTCAACTTTCAAATAGACGTTGCATTTGATTAAAAACAGTCTTTTTTTTTTTGTATAATAAATTTACAAACATATTGATGTTACAAAATTTTTACAAGCATAGCCGTTGTTGATGTTTAGATTGAACAAACATATTTAGATAGACATTTGGGAAGAATGAAGATTTCTATTGTGTAGGGGCGGAAGCTAAAAGGAGATAAGGGGCGAAGGCTCTGTTTTATTCGGACGAAACAGAGTATTAGTTCGAAGAGTGAGACGAAGGGGATGAGCGGTTCGATGAATATGGAGTGAAACGATCAAAAACGAAACGAGAGTCCTCCTCTTAGGGTTTGACACAAGCTCTTTTGGCAACTAAGATTGCCTCTTTTTGGTTTTTTTTATTAGAATTCAAATTAATGAAATCAATGATGTTGATACAGAGATTAGCGACTCTATTTTAAGGCCAAAAGAAAGATAGGACTTAATCCTAACTCTAAGACGTTAAGATCTCAAGTTTATCCTAAACAAAAGAAAAACCAAATGAAAAATAAAAACCAACAAAAGAAACTTGTTGAACACGCTACAGAACACAGACTCAAGTGTTCAACAAGGCGGACAATGCGCGCTGCATCAGGTCTCCCCAGCTGGGAGAGGATTCGACCACGAATCCGGCGAGACGTTATCACCAAGATACAGAGACAAATACTTGACATTAAAAACGTCGGAGGTGTTCATATGCGGCGGCAACCTCAAACGATAGGCATTGGGATTAATACGCTCCAGCACTTCAATGGGACCGAGCCGACGAGCCTTTAGCTTGTAGTACTCACGAGCGCGGAGACGGACCTTTGTGATAACAACTCACACCAAGTCGCCAGGGTCAAATAGGAGCTCACGACGTTTAGTGTCTGCCGCGACCATGTACTATGCTGTTGACGACTCCATCCTTAGCTACCTCATGGACATGTTCCAATTCCGTGACAAAGTTGACAGCCTGACCATGCAAACGAGTACGATCGGGAACGGCGGTAAGGTCTAAGGACCACGTGGAACGAGACCATAAACAACCCGAAACGGACTGAAGCCCAACGTCCAAATATCAGCATGGTTATGAGCAAATTCCGCTTGACACAACATAGAATCCCAACTGCGAATATGATCTCCCACCAAACACTGCAACAAACTGCCCAAGGATCTGTTAGTAACTTCCGTCTGGCCATCACTTTGCGGATGGTACGCAGTGCTCATATCGAGAGAAGTATGCAACATTTTCACAAAGACCTCCAAAAATGACTAAGAAAGCGAGATTAACGGTCGGACACAATAGACAAAGGGAGGCTATGCAACCGATAAATTTCCCGGAAAAAAGTGTGGCCACATGAACGGCATCCTAAGTCTTCTTACATGGAATAAAAATGAGCCATTTTGGAGAACCTATCACAACTACAAAATGGAGTCGTGACCCCTCTGGATGCGCGGTAGACCGAGAACAAAATCCATGCTTAAGTGAGTCCAAGGTTTAGCCGGGATAGGTAAAAGCTGGCATTAGAAGCTTTGCCCTTGGCCTTTTGACAGACATGACACCGCACAACAAAACGCTCAACATCACGACGTAAGGAGGGCAAAAATAAGAAGCGGTAACGAGACTCAAGGTCCTATCACGGCTAACATGACCTTCATTATGTAGTTCACGGATTATCTGCAAACAGAGGCTGCAATCGGGAATACAAACACGCAAGCCTTTAACAAGAACCCTTCATGGACAGTGAAATCACTTGGTAGGCCCTGCTCAACATAATTGAGGATAGGAGCAAAGTATGGGTCCGAATAGAGGGCAGCAAAGGTTTCAAAACCTGGAACTGTGGAGTGGATGGAAGACAACAAGGTATGTCGACGACTTAACACGTCAGCTACGCGATTAGTCTTTCCCGCCTGGTGCCGAATGGAGAACGGAAACTGTTGAAGAAAGGCGATCCACGAAGCATGAGGAGCCGAGACCTTGGCTTGGCTGTCCAAATGGGGAGAGTGTCATGGTCGGTGAAGAGGAAAAAATCACAATGAAACAGATAATGCCTCCAATGACGAAATGGCTTGAACTATTGCATAGAATTCTGAGTCGTATGTATTGTACTGCAGACGCGCTCCCGAAAGCTTCTCGCTAAAGAAAGAATTCGGCTTCCCCTGTTGACTAAGTACAGCTCCAACGCCCAATTTAGAAGCATCAGAATGCAACTCAAAGGTAAGAGCAAAGTCTGACAAAACTAACACCAGAACGGTAGCCAACTTCTCCTTAATAAGATCAAATGCTGCAGCTTCCTCTGTGGACCACACAAATTGTCCTTCTTCATACAACTCGTGATAGGTGCCATGATTGTACTGAAATGAGGAACAAAACGCTGATAAAACGACGCCAAGCCATGGAAGCTACAGCCTCGGTCAGGGTACGCGGAACAGGCCAGGACTTAACCGCTTCAACCTTTGCACGGTCGACCATTAAGCCTTTATCGGAGATCACATATCAAGGAACTGAACTCTGTGGTACCAAAGTCACATTTTTGACGTGCAACAAAAAGTTTGTCCCTACGCAGAACAAGGAGTACGGCATGGAGATGCTGCTCTTATTCAGCCAAGGACTTACTGAATATAAGGATGTAATCGAAGTAAACTACGACGAACCTGCCAATAAATGGTCTCAAGACTTGGTTCATGATGCGCATGATGTGCTTGGTGCGTTAGAGAGACCAAACGGCATTACTAGCCATTCAAACAAACCCTCTCGAGTCTTAAAAGCGGTGTTCCATTCATCACCGGGACAAATACGTATATGGTGATAACCACTCTTCAGATCATTTTGGAGAAAATGGAAGCCTTTCCGATTTGAACAAGGAGGTCGTCCAAGCGCGAGATGGGAAAGCGATAACGCACCGTGATCTCCGTAATGGCACGGCTATCCACACATACGCCAAGAGCCGTCCTTCTTTGGGATGAGCAACGCCGGTACCGCACTGGGACTAAGGGGGTGTTATTGAATGAAGGATTTTAATAGATTTCAATTACTAGTGGATTTTAGAATTCAAAAGTTTTCTAATTCATTTAACTTGAATTTGTTGTCATTATTAGTAGATTTGAATGACATTACTAATGGATTTGAAAGTCATACTAGTGGATTTTATTACTTTTGAAGTTAAATAAAAATAAAATAAATAACTCATAATTATATCAAAGGAAAAAATATATGTCCTGGCAATATTTTCTGGTCTTTGTCGATCTGAGGTGGAGATCTGATTGGGGTTTCTTCTTGATTTATGGTGGTGGATCTCCGCTGGAGATTCTTGTTGTTTAATTCATTTGTTAAGAGTTTTTGATTTTTTGGATCTGAGATGGAATATCAATCTTTAGGGTTCCTTTTTATGTGATTTCTCCCCTGTTCTTCAATCAGATGAAACGAAAACAAAAGGAACAAACATCTTCAATCAAAATGAACCAGAGATAGAAGAGTTTTTAATTCTGGACCTTATTTAAACAAAAAAAAAACAAAAAAGGGAAGAAAAACCAGTGAAATTGGGTAAACAGTGAATTTGATAGGCATAATCAGATTTGAGGATCTGTGTCAATCCCCATAATGAAAGATCACAGTGGTCTTTTGGCCAGAGCTATATTTTATTCTTAATTCTTAGATTAATCTCCTGAATCAATTTTGAAAAAAGAGAGAGAGATTAAGAGATTGAAATACTTGAGAAATATGTGTTCTTGGCACCGTCGTGTATAATTTTGCGGTCAGGGAAGGGTGGAGAACAATCTAATGCGTCTCCCATGTAAACTTATACGTGTTCTTGGCACCATCGTGTATAATTTTGCGGTCATACTCCCAAGGTCGTCCCAAAATCAAATGGCTCACATCCATCGGAGCAATGTCAAAATAAAAGCGATCTTTGTATAATGGACCAATGGAAAACGGTATGAGTGTGCGGTATGAGACTCGCAAGTCATACCGTCATGTAACCAAGTGAGGGAATACGGACAAGGGTGAGCTTCGCAGCAACTCAAGCTTGCGGACATCCATCTCTGAGATCACGTTGCTGCTCCAGAGTCGATGATAAACGTACAAATGCGCCCCCGAATAGTGCATGTAGACTTAAAGATGTTGTAGCGGAGCAATTTTCAGTCCGACCAGGAGGAGCAATACACGAGCGTCGAGAAACCAAAGAGACACCCGTATCGTCGAAGGTTGGATGTTCCTCATGCCCTTAACACCATCAACTTCCTCTGTCGAATCATACACATCATCAAGGTTATCACCATTGTCATCGAGAAGCATAGTATGACGCTGTTGATTAGGGCAAGCTGTTTGACAACGCTTCACACCATACTCGTCTCCCGAAAGCCAAACTTTGGTTCAGGTTTACTCTGCTCCTTGATGTCTTTCTTGCGACGGCGGTGAGTAAGAAGCATTCTGCTCGACAAAAAGAGGCTTAGTCGCGGTGTGTTCACGAAGAAGAACGCAAGTGTTGCTCGAATGATGCGGCCCCGACGATGAGCTTCAGCTACGTAGTTGGCTCGAATTGAGCGAGAGAACTCTGCAGTTGAGGTCTCATACCACCAATGAACCGTAACACCACATGAATTTGACAATCAGCAATGTAATTACTGTGAGCAACACATAAAATTCTTCAACGTATTCATCGACAGATCGAGCACCTTGCTTCAATTCTGAAGTTTAGTATACATTTGCCTGGTCATAGCTGTGAGGCATGAACGTGCTTTAAGTTTGCTTTTAAGCTTGTCCCATGACTGGATCGCGTCTTTACCATTACGCGACTGTTGAGCTTGGTTTGTTTCCACCACGAGGCTGCATGACCACATAATTTTGTGGTTACCAAGGACACTCGACGATCATCAAGAACGTTTTTGAACTCGAGCATCTCTTCAACAGAGATAATTCCAATCAAGAGAGAATCACCACAAATACCGCCATGGAACTCAGGGATGTCGAGTCAAAAACCGGCTTCTCAGCGAGTGTCGACGTAACGATTATCTTGGAGACGAAAATGGCGAGATCTCACGGTTGTTGACCCTGATCTGTTGTACCCACGATCTATCATCTCGGGCAATAGGCAAAGGGCCTAGGCCAGGCGCGTCTAATGGGCTGAGAACGTATTACGGGCCGGCCATCAGGCCGTAGAAAGGAAGAGAGCGCGGAGATGCTTTGTGTTGGTCAGCTCGCAGCTCGGGCTGGTCAAAGATCTTGCATTCAAGAGGATTAATTAGGATGCGCGAATCGTGCCCTATTAATTAGGTAATAAATTGGTCGTATAAATATGTAAGGGGAATCTTTTGTAAGGGATCGAACAAATTTTCCAAAACAAGCAATATAATACAATTCTCAAAACATCACAATTCAGTTCGGAACCCCTAAACGGCGATAAGCTCCTCCGTATTCAAAATCACTTCGGAAAGAGAGAATTGATCTCGGTTCTCACATGATCGACTGCTGGATTATGTTGTTGGTTACGGGGATGCTCAGCGCCTACAGAATGAGGAGCCAGATTTGCGCACCGTTAGCTTGAAGCACAACCTGTGTAACGCCTTGATGGAATTCTGCAGTGCCGTTTGTGATTCAAGATAAGCATCACGAAATTCCATCCAGTTGATGACGTTTTCTGGTGGATTCTCACCAGCTGCTTCAGGTTTAGAAGCATGGTTTGTCAAATCGAAACTCAATGCCAGGAACGACGAGAATCTGATACCAACTGGTGTAGGGGCGGAAGCTTAAAAGGAGTAAGGGGCGAAGGCTCTGTTTTAGTCGGACAAAACAGAGTATTAGTTCGAAGAGTGAGGCGAGGGGGATAAGCGGTTCGATGAAGATGGAGTGAAACGATCAAGAACGAAACAAGAGTCCTCCTCTCAGGGCTTGACACAAGCTTTTTTGGGCAATTAAGATTGCCTTTTTTTGTTTTTTTTTTATTAGACTTAAAATCAATGATGTTGATAAAGAGATTTGCGACTCTATTTAGGCGAAAAGAAAGATACGACTTAATCCTAACTCTAAGACGTTAAGATTTCGAGTTTATCCTACACAAAAGAAAAACCAAATGGAAAAAAAACCAACAAAAGGAAACTTGTTGAACACGCTACAGAATACCGACTCAAGTGTTCAACAAGGCGGACAATGCGCGCTGCATCACTTTATAAACGGTATTTAGTTCAACAATCTCAGTCAGAAGGTTATAAAGCAGAAAAACGTTTTCGAGCTAAATACAAGTGGCTGAGCTAGACAAGTCGAGCTCAGTTTGTTCGAGATGAAAAAAGTAATTGAACGAAAGTGGCTGAGTGACAGACCGAGTCTAACTCTCTCTTGGTCGAACTCGATTTAGACCAAGATTTGTTGAAGGGTGTAATCCATATCCAAGAGTAAGCCCCCGACTTCGTCGTAAGAGCATTAGCTCGACCTCGATGGATATATACCTTTTGCACAGATTTTGAGATTGACCTTATTGGCCCTACGCTGATAGGGAAGTCTGACCGTCACTTAGTGTGAAGGTCGCGAGAACGAAATGATGGCTCTTTTGCCTTAATAACCACCTCTCTCCTTCTCTAAACCTATTTCCTCATTCGTTAACTATTTTCAGTTCGAATGGCTACTTATCCAAGAAGCTTTCTAACAGTTGCTTGACATAAAAGGGTTTTAGAACATCTCCAATTCATCTCTATTTTTTTCTATAAATAGAGAAAAATATAGCAATCTATTTTAGATGCAAATTTGTTCCAACCCACCTCTATTTTCACCTCTAAAATAGAAATTGCTATATTTTACTCTATAAATAGAGAAAAGGTTCTCTATATATAGAGTTTCTCAATAAAGAAAAAAAAAAAAGGAAAACCATCGGAGTAGTCTTAGTTTAAGCATTCACATGGTTTAGCTATTCACAATTGCTTAAAAACTGGGGGCTAGAGGCAACAACGAACATATGGGGCATATATGTTCATGTATTTATGTGGAGATACATTGGAGACAAAATATCAAATGGAGCACCTAATCTCTTGTTGAAATCTTGAAAAACTTAGCTGAAACATGATCTTAGCCGAATTTGATCTAGTATGTGATTGAAACTAGAACGAAATATTTAAAGCAAAAACCTTCCCTTTATCCAAGTTTTCTAGAGATTAAGCTAATTGTTGGAGGTTGAATTTTTTTTTATTCATCATAAGAGTCCTTTTATAGAATTCTTACAAGCTCAACCGCCATAAGAAAGGATAAACCCCAAACCATAGTTCTAATGTAAAGTGAGAGGAAACGTCCTATTTACCCATTGAAAACTATTACATTTGTACTAGATATATAGCTCAAACTATGACCTCATCCCAGATTTCTTTTTGAAAATGCTTCCCACGTACATATCACCGAATTGATAGTGTCACTTATTTCTCCATAGATCTGGGTGTTATCAATTATTTCTCCAAAGTTTCTGATACTCGCAGTTCGTTTTTGGCTGCTCGCTTTCAGCCACATTGCCCTTCCGTTTTGTTATAGCTGTGGGTCATTGCAGATGGGATTGCTTCTTTAACCATTTCATGTAAAGGATGTTCCATTGAGGCTTGTGAACAACCCGTTCCGTGGACCCTACTAGCCCCGCTAGCTTGTTAAGATCGATGTCCTGCAGGGCCAGCTTAGGCCCATGGGGACAAGCTAGTGGGGGGGGGGGGCCTAGTGGGGTGCACGGGATGGGTTGTCACTAAATATCTGTCCTGCAGATCAATTGGTGACAACTTGTCCTGTGGGAAGGTTGTTAAAGGTGGGGACCAGGTTTCGAGGAACGCTTGGCGCACGACTAACCTACTGGTGGATTTGGATGTGAGTTCCTTTCCACGGTGAGGGGTTATGATCGATGCCATGCTGGCCAGCTTAGAGCCTATGGGGACAAGCTAGTGGGGTCCACAGGACGGATTGTCACAAGGCTGTGCTTTATGGTTTTATCAACGGTTCAGTAATTTGGTGCTTTGTCTCCCACTAGTAAAAAAAAAACATGTATAAACCACCAAAATTTGCATGGCTGAGCCAAAATTTTTGTGGCTATAAAGCAAAATAGTCCCGAATAATCACTATAAAAAAATCGTTGCTATAGCCTCGTAGCTAAATTATTTCGTGACTTTGTCATGGCTGTAGAGTCATGAATTTCACTCACAATTCGTGGCTAACACTAGCTACGAAACTGCCACAATCTTTTAGTGACTAAATTAGCCACGAAGTTGTCACACTGTTTCTGTGGCTAGGGTAGCCATGTTTTGTCACCAAATTGTTCGTGATAATATAGCCACGACATTACTAATAGCAACTTTAGTAACTGCACTATGTAAGCCAAGATATTTGTTAGTGGCATAACTGTGACAATATGCCACTAATTTTATTGGCATTCGTGACAAAGATAGTTAGCTTTCAAAAGCTACGAAATAATCTCTAGTTTCGTGGCTGATTATATATTTGCCAAAAAAAAATAAAATTAATTCCTAAAACAAAACCTGTAAAGAAAAGCAAAATTCACATTGCCGTAAAGTAGTTTTATCTTACATTTTACCAAAGACATACTAAATAAAAGTCTAATCGTTTGAAGTTTGACATATAGACCTAATGTTGCATACCAGGCAAGTTGCCTTGGTTTGAAGCTGGAGCAGGAGTAGCTGTTGCGAATCTGGAACAAGGAGCAGCTGTTGTAGAAGTTGTATCAAGACTCAAGAGCAGAGCAGCAAAGTTTTATATAATCCAAAAGACTGGATGATCAGATTTAAAGTGTTTGTCGTGTGATGCAACCAGCTGTCCATAACAGTCCCATGTGAGAGAAAAAATAAATATCAAACAATATTCAAAACAAACATAAATGCAACCAGACAAACTTAACAAATCAAACAACTTACCCAATCAAACAAAACAAAAAGAGAGACATTTCACCAATATTACAGACCATAATCATGAGGCATAAAGAAAGATAAAAAAGTTTTTTAGAGAAATAGAAAGTCATGAATGTGTTACGAATATATTTGTGGCTAATTCGTGACAACTATATATTTCGTCATGATTTTTTGGTGATTAAAACGTGGCTCTAGGTTTTTTTTTTTTTTTTACTAGTGTCCATTGTGTTTACAACCGATTTCATGGCAGCATCAAGCTCGGTATCTAGAGCACTTCTGTTGCTCCTTGTTCCACAAGCAGGCTTACATTTATTATCTTTAATGTTGCCAAAGGTTCGAGGTTCCTGATGATATTGTTCACGTTAGGTTGGTGTATTCTTGCCTATCCATTTACTTATCATTTTTGTTTGATTTGTTTAAAGTTTGTAGCTGCTCTGTTTTAGCTATGTTGCTTGTATTTTGGGCTTGTCCGAAGTAGCTATCCTCATTGTATCCGTTTGAGTTGAATGAAGTTATTGGTGCAAAAAAAAAACTAATGCAAAAAACTTCTCAAAAAAAAAAAAGTAACATTCAATTAAAAAAGAAATGAAAAGAAAATAAAATAATAGCTGAGTGAATTTCAGAAAAAAAAAAAAAAAAAAAAAAAAAAAAAACATGCATTAAAAAACGAGTACATAAGTTAGCCTTGGGTTTCTTGTATTCTAAGATTATTTTTGTTACAAAACCGCTATTCAGCAGAACTATTAGGTGCAGTGCATGTTGTAGGCACGTCTCTAGTCTCTACTTCATGGTATATGCTCCGTCGTATATTATGCTTATCACGAGTCATTATCGTTCTCCCATGGAGCTTTAATTAAAGTCAACTGTTGGTTCTTATATTAAATACTCGACATGGATATATTTATGATTTATCATCACTCCTCTGGAGACTTGGTCGATGTTTCTGAAGACTTAAATGGGGAGAACATTTCACCCCCAAAACTTGTAGTGTTATCTTCAAGAAATTTTCTTTGAACCCTTGTGTGTTGAGCCAAAATGGGATGGCCGTCAGGGACTAAAAATGTGCCCTGATCATGTTCACTTTCCTCGGTTTACATCTTATTCAAGCTCAGATCAACAAGGTATTCGTGTAATGTTTTATTTTTCATAAGATTTTGAAAACTTTATCCTGTTTCCATAATTAGGATTGAGATGTTGATCTGGTAGATAAACTCTTCACTCTTGTTTTGACACATTTGTTTTTGAAATTTATTGTCAGATTCATTAGCTTGGATTGTGGGCTACCCCCAAACCAGTCTCCGTATATCGAACCAAAAACCAAATTAATTTCACATCTGACGCTGGTTTTATCCAAAGTGGAAAGCGTGGTCGAATTGTGGATGTATGGGGGAGTATACCTACCAACAGTATAATGCTTTGCGATATTTCCCAGATGGAACACGCCACTGCTATACTCTGAGGGTCAACCAAGGCATCAATTATCTAATTAGAGCTGGGTTCGTCTATGGAAACTATGATGGCCTAATAGACATCCAAGATTTGATATATATGTTGGGACTAATTGTGCGGCAACGGTGAATGCGGACACCGCACAAGACAACGAGATTATCCACATGGCACAGTCAATTCGTTACAGATTTGCCTTGTTAAAACCGAACACTACACCTTCATATCAACCTTGAACTACGGCCTTTAAGAAATGAGCTTATTCTACCCAATCAGTTCTTGCAACTCATATCTCGGGAATATTATAAGCAAGACAAAGATCAAATCTTACGTATGTTTACTCTCATCAATTTTCGTATATGTCATAAAATTTAAAGCTTTTACTTTATTTTCACTTAACACAAACAAAAAAAGAATACGTTTTTAAATACCACTTAAAAAAAATTGTAAATACCACTAATTACTTTTCTCCAAAAAAAAAATCATTTTTAGTTACTAAATTGTGTTTTTCAAAAAAATACCATTAAAACTTATGTGGTATTTTTGAAAAAAATAATTAATAGTAGTATTTATGAAAAAAAAAAAGTGAAGTGTGGCATTTTGAGGGATTCTCAGAAAAAATTATAGATAACATGTTTACACGTCTAAACTTGGTTAATTATAATTTTGGCATGTGTTAGATTCTAATGATATTTTTAAGTTATTACATAAATAAGATGTTAACTTTTATATGTTCCCAATATTTCATTTAATGTTCTGCCAGGTATCTATGATGTGTACGATCGGCAATGGTTTCTATCATACATTGATTTGATTTTGTCTTTGATTTTGATTTCCCACATCAAAGAGAAATAAACACCACTCTTACTGTGAATTCCTCTAATCCTTTGATCTACCGAAAGTTATAGCTAGGTCCGGTGCAACGCCAAAATGCCAGTCACCATTGAATATTTACAAATATGCAGATAGCCCTAGTGATAATTTTGTTTTTTTATCTCACTTCGCTGAGCTCCACCTTCAATCCAATCAAACCAGGGAATTCAACATTATAATTAATGGAAATATTTTAAATTCGGCGTATAGTCCCAAGAAGTTACAGATAGAAACCATATTCAACAGATCACCAAAGAAATGTGATGGTCGTGAATGCGGCACGGAGTTGGTGAAGACAGGGAAATCAAACTCTTCCACCTCTACTCAACGCTTATGAGGTTTACAACGTTATGAATTTCCATATTCAGAAACATATCCAGCCGATGGTATGTAAATTTTGTCTTCTTTTTTTCTGTATACTCGTACAATTTACAATTTTCAATATATATCGTAAAAAATTATGATGATAAAAATTAGTTTTTCCATATAAGGAAACAGAAAATAAAAGAATATATACGAAAACATGAAGAAACAAAACTTGCAATATAATTTAACATTAATTCAAAAAAAAAAAAAAATCAATCTGACATACATGTGATAATAAAATGAGAATGGAATACAAGTTGTTGCTTTCTGGTATTCATCTCCAGTAGTTTAAATTGTTAACTATAATAGTATATGTGATATAATTTTTTTTTGCACTAACAAAGTTTACTAAACTACATTAACATCACATACTATATATATATATATATAGTCATTAATTTCACTTACTTAATTTTCCTTAAATAAAAAAAATCAAGCCCGCTACTAGCCGTTGTTTGAGTTACTTACTAGTTACTAGTAATAATATAATGGACAAGAGTCATTCCAATTGTAACATAGCTAAAGTTGACATGTCAAGATTTCGCCAATCCAAAAGTGAGACCTTCTAAAAGGAGCAAAAGTAAATTATATTTTTAGCAGCATCCATATTAAAGGAACCTTTTTTCTTGCCTACCAGGAACGTTTAATACATAATAACTCTTTGGCTTTTGAAACCTCTATCCAGTTGCTGCTATCAAGAATATTCAAGCCGCCTATCGATTGAACATAATTAGTTGGGAAGGAGATCCTTGCCTCCCAGAACAATGGAAATGGAAATATGTAGAATGCAACTATACTACTAAGTCTACTCCCCCAAGAATCATTTCCTTGTAAGATCACTCTCTCTAACATACCTTTGCTGCTTTACAGCTTGAAGTATTTTTAAATATTACTCTTTTTACACGCTCATATATTCAGAGACTTATCATCAAAAGCATTGAGTGGGTCATAGTTCCTAGCTTCCAAAATTTGACTCAACTACAGAGACTGTGAGTATCTCGATTCTTTATGTTGATTTGACTAGAAGCGATTAGAATTAGAATTTTGTTATGTTTATTTGATCCTTTATGGCTTTATCTATCTGTACTATCCATGTAACCAAACATCAAACTAGAGTTAATTACAATACTTTGTAATGATTTTTTATTTCAATGGAAACATAATCTTCTAAACATTTATTTTCAGCTTAATCTTTCTTAATAAAAATCAATAAATAAAAACGTAAGTAGTATTTTAAAACATAAATATACTTCGTAAAATCGTATTTTCATTAATCTGTTAAACAATTTCAGGTCAGATCAGTTTGGTTCGGATTAAAATATATATGATATACGGCATATTTTATTTTGGAACTTTCGACATGAATATATATTTTTTATTTCATATTTGGTCATTTGTTACTAAAAACTAAAATTTCAAAACTGATACAGATTTCTACTTTTAAGACATAATTAAAATAACTTCTAAAATGTTCTCAAACGGTAGGGATTTATCAAATAACAGTCTGTCTGGAACTGTGCCTGAATATCTAGCCACCATGAAGTCGTTGTCGATCATGTAAGTTTTTCAGGAAGCAGAAGAAACATTGAACTGTCTTATAACTTTGAAGCATATTGAGCTGATTCTTAATTGTAACTTCAATTTTCTATAGAAACCTAAGTTGGAACAAACTCAAAGGCCGGGTTCCTCAAGTCCTTCTTGACAGGAAAAAGAATGGGCTACAGTTGATGTACGATTTTCACCTTTTCCCCATAGCTCGCTCTCTTAAAATTCTAAATGACACATGTGGTCTATAGGATGGACGGGAACCCAAAGCTTTGTCTGGATGATTTATGCAAAATTAAAAACAAGAGTATTCTTATACCAGTTGGTGCGTCGATTGCTGGATTAGTACTTATTATGGCTCTGTTGGTTCTCTTTTTTATTTTCAAAAGGAAAAGAACGCAAGAAAGGTATTTATGCATCTTTTAACATGAGCGCATATATAAAGCCTCTAAATCTCACGGAGTTGGTTGTATTGTTGTCTTTGTAGCTCGAAAAAATCAACCATTTAAGTCATCAATTTTAATGAAGAAAGGAGGTTTACGTACGCAGAGGTTGAAGCCATAACAAATAACTTTCAAAGAGTTATTGGGGAAGGAGGTTTGGAATCGTCTATCATGGTTCCTTGAGTGATACTGAAAAAGTAGCTGTAAAACTGCTCTCTCAGTCACCAACTCAAGGCCACAAGCAATTTAAGGAAGAGGTAGACTAGGGCCAAATGGTCTTCTTTCTCAACAAAATATAGTAGTATCAGAGCAGAAAGCTCTTGTGACCTAATTTCTTTTCTACCGCCGCTGTTGTTTGGCTTCATTATGTGGACAATGTGGGCTTGCATTATGTGTTCACATGGTTCATTGTTGAATATCAGGTGGAATTGCTTCTGAGGGTTCACCATGTAAATTTGGTAAGTCTTGTTGGATATTGTTTCGAAGAAGACCATTTGGCTCTAGTCTATGAGTACACAACCAACGGAGATTTAAAAGAACATTTGTCAGGTAATTTTGAATATGTCCATTTCTATAAAACTATGATCCCTTGGCATATTTTGATGTAGAAGGGATGATATAATTTTGTTCCAAAAAGAAGCTAAAAAAAAAAAAAAAAATGATGGTGTGTATAGGAGAACGTGGTGGCTCCACTCTTAGCTGGGAAAATAGACTTAACATCGCAACAGACATTGCACAAGGTTCATTCCTCATCATCTATGCTTTATGTCTTCCAATCCGAGTGCTTGAATGAACCTTTAACTATCATCTAACCATAAAAATAATTTTTGTTGACAGGACTAGAGTACTTACATACAGGATGCAGACCACCAATGGTTCATAGAGATGTCAAGACTACAAACATACTTATCGACGAGAACTTCCAAGCTAAACTTGTTGATTTTGGGCTTGCTAGATCACTTCCAACCGGGAATGAAACACATATGACAACAATCGTTGCTGGCACCCCAGGATATCTTGACCCCGAGTAAGTTTTACACGCAACAAAAATGTTACTAGAAATTGTCTTCCATCCCCATTTGAGAATGTAACATTTCAAATTTTTTTTCTTTCAGATATAACCAAACAAATTGGTTGACTGAGAAGAGTGATGTCTACAGCTTCGGGATTGTGTTATTGGAAATAATCACAACCCAGTCTGTGATAGATCGAAACCGTGAAAAACCTCACATTGCAGAATGGGTTGGTTTTATGCTTACCAATGGAGGTATTGAAAATATTGTTGATCCAAGTCTCGCTGGGGATTATGACTCCAGCTCTATTTGGAAATTTATTGAACTCGCAGTAGCATGCGTGAATCCTTCTTCTTTGGGGAGACCAACCATGTCTCACGTTGTTAATGAATTAAAAGAATGTCTCGTATCTGAGAATTCAAGGAAAGGAGGTACAACAGAGATGGAATCAAAAAGTTCTTTCGAACCGAGCATGCAGTTTGCAGGAGGGGTAACCCCTGCTCCACGCTAACAACTTCCGCCGAGTCCCTTGTGGCCTTGTATCAAAGTTTGCAACTGCACACCGAAAAAAAAAAACACAAAAAAGGGTTTTACTAGTTTATATCTTCCTTCATCGTTTATCTCAGTTCTCTTCTCTTATACTATTGTGTGAAGAAGAAAACTCTTACTACATTTTCCTCTTGCATGCATATTTAAATGATTATAATATACTATATATTATACAATTTGCAGGCGGGGCTCCTCGCTAGTTACTTTCATAAAGTCGCTCATGTTAAAGTTTGTAATTTTGGTCACTTCGTGTTTCCTTTATTTTTTCTACATTATTCGTCTCAGTTATCTTCTAATGATTAATGAGTGAAAAAAGTTTTACGATTTATATATTTTTTAACCGCCAGTAGTACTACGATATGATTGCTACACGGTGTATCAATTTATTCCGTGTACAAACCAGGATCAAAACCTTTATGATATAATGAGAAATTTAATTCTATTGTTTCAGTTTTTTTTTCTTGAATAAATGTTATTTAACCAAAAACCCTTATTTACAAATTTACAATATATGATTGTTTAGTAAAGTTTTTTCAAAACCCATAAAAAAACAAAATTTTAATAGAGAACTGAGCGTTCGTTCGAGAATCTCTAGCTAAGTACTTGCCATATATTTCGAGCCACCATTGGCCATGGCTATTGACTATTGTTGCATCTTTTGGCATGATAGGTGATGACTATGCCACCATAAGCCAGACTCTCACATGCTGCCGAGAAGGTAAAATCTCGCCATTGCTAGCTTATTCTCTTGAATTCTAAAAGTGTAAGGAGATGGCGGATTAGCAAGATAAATCAAGAGAATAGATACAAGTATTGTAAAATTTTGTTACGGTAACCATGCAAGAGTCAATAGTTCATGGTTCGTATATTTTCTAAGGTTTGGAGACATTTTGGATGTTGAGCCTCACGATTAAGTTTATCGGGTAATTACTCGAGCAATCAGTTAGACTACTTATTTTATCAAACATGATATGATCATCTTTTTAATATATATATATATATATAAAACTGCGTAATGTATATAAATACATTGATCAACTAACTCGTGGTCAAACCTGGTGACCTAATGATTCGATGACCAAGAAGTAGTCCGGTTTACAATCCGATTCTGGTTTAAAAACATTAATAAAATTACATAAACCAACTGATTTGTGGTCAAATCCGGTTAACCCAGTGATTTGATAACATGGAAGGTAGTCCAGTTCACAATCCGGCCAGGGCTTAAAAACATTAAAAAAATCTGGTATATTTATTATAGTCATTTTAAACACGTAAAAATATATAAATTTCAAAAAAAACATTAAATAGAACACTATAGTTGTAAACAAAAAAATAAAATAAAAATAACATTCAAGTCTTTTTTACTAAAACTAAAACTTATACCAGAATTGACAAATCAAAAACATTTGAAAATTGTGGAACCATACTTTATACATTTTTATTATACTTATTAGGATTTAATCCGCGGTATACCGCGAGAAAATTTTTCACACAATTTTGAATAAATCAGATTGATTGGTATTGGGGGTGTTAAAAATAATAAAATCAGGGTTTAACCGTATTAAAGTCTCTTATTATGATATTTTAAATTTGTATTAATAACGATTCAAACCCGTTTTACCATATAAGTATATAATACGTCATATAGTATTATTCGTCTGTGTTATTTTAACCTTTTAACATATTTAAATATTTAAAATATTTTATAACTTTTATTAAGTTTAAATATATCAACTATAATATTCCAAATTTTTAAACAAAATTAAAACAATTCAATTATAAATCAAATGAGACTGTATAACAACGTTTCGGTTTAGATGTTTGTTAAGTTAAGGTTTATACTCATTCGGATCTAGATTCATTTTGATCTAATATATAATATAACAATGAATCTTTGTCTAAATATTTTAATTAACCGATATTGGACGTTGAAAACACACTTTTTCATTAATTGAAAAATATATACATAATAAGTTTTATATATTTTATTAACTTTATATGTTATATGATGATTTAAAACAATTTAAAAAAAAGTCAAACAAAGAAGATAGGATAATAATAATTTTAAATCCTTAAATAATCTTCCAAATATCTATATTACTAATTATGAAATATTATATAGACATATCTAATTAGATAATCAATGTTCAAAATTTTAATTGTGTTTGGTTATATGGATAGTAGATAATTAATTGTAAGATTGTTTGGATATACAGATACAAGTAATGATATTTTTTTGTAAATATTTAGTTATTTACCAAAAATAAACGTTTTTAAAAATATAATTGAAAAATACTAATATAGATTTTTTAAATGTAATTTTTTTTTGGTGAATATTTAAGCGTAATCTTTAAACCCATTTTAAAGATTTTCTTTGTTATGATATATAAAATATATATACTTTATTCTAAAACCGTTTTTACAAACACAAAGTTGTGCAGAGATCGACTAAAACGTACACATGCTATATAGAAAGTTGCAGCTCGCTCTGCAAATGTTAATGTTGGTACGGGATTTAGCACTCACGACATACTCATTAATGCTCTTCAGGCCTACAGTAACGCCCTCGAACCGTCCTATGATCGGACAGCCCAACGGACAGTCATAGAACGCTACTATAAGAACTGCGCTGTGGTGGTCTAGCCGAGGGATAGAAGCTGCAGACTCTCCAACCGGTCTTCCCTAGCACAATTCCATCCACGACCGAGACTACTTAAGTTTTGCAACCCTCGCTGCCTGGTGCGTTGGGTTGGCCCGGATAAGGCTAGTACCATTTGAACCACACCACTTTAATAAAAACACTTTCATACGTTAATTACTTAACGAAAATAAGTTCGCAAAACAAACACAACGGATCCAAAACACTTAAGTCTATCACACAAAACTTAAGGAAAAACACCCAAAAATCCAACCTATCATGTACCATATCACATGCTTCGAGACTCACCTGGCTTGGCTAAGAATAACAAAATCTAATCAGACCTCTAGTAAGGACTGAACGCGAACAGCTCCTACAGCGGCACACGGCTACGGACGCGAAATGCGATCTTTGCTAACGCTAAACGGACGCAGCGACGGACGCGCGGGACAGAAAATCTCTACCCGGAACTCTCTCTCTCTCTCTCTAACTCTCTAAGGGGCTCTAATTAGTGGAGAGTGTGAGTTTTGGTCTTGCTCTTCCTTCACTCTTTTCTTTCCTTTCACCCTTTGTCCGAGAAATTTTGACTTTAGATTTTTACTCCTAACACAGGTCACTACATTCTCCCCCTCCCCTTATAGGAATTCGTCCCCGAATTCCCTTGAACTCCTCTGGTCCTCCTTCTAATGTGTATTGCCTCAATTCTCTTCTTCTCCTTCGTATGCTTGATTTGGCCAACTCTCTCGAACACGAACTTGCTTCCAGCCACCAATCCAACTTGCTCGACCAAACTCAACACTTCCACTAACTAGCTAGGAAAATGGTTCGACCTAGAACACTAAGGTTTCCCTACACGGCCTAACACTAAGGGTTCTCTAGCAACGCTTAGCTAAAAGGCTTCCTACACACAACAACTAGGACTTGGACTAGCACCACCAAATGCTTCCACAAGCCTAGACAACAAACACACAACAGGACAATAAACACGCAAACATAGAAACTCACAAGCACACAGACAGAAGCACACAAACACACAAAGAGGGAGTTAGCACCCATACTTACCTTCCCGATCGCCATACTACCTAAGGGGAAGGATACACGCGATCCTCTCTCACTTGCCACTTCACAGGTTGCTCATCCTTGGGACTGGTCGGTGGGGAATCTCTTGCTTCTGCTATCGCTACTATGGCATTGATCATCGGACAAGCTGCCTTGTAATGGCCACCCTTGCCACAATTGTAACATATGATGTGAGATGGCACTGGGTGATGACTCCTTCCTGCCTTTGAGCACTTTCAAAAATAATGGCCCGGTTCTCCACATGAGTAAAACACAACTACTCTTTTCTTTGGTTTTGGACTACGTCCTTCTTTGTTGGATCGACTCCTCTTTCGAGTTGCACCATCACTTGGCGTCATCTTCGCCTTATTCTTCTCTTGGTCTTTTCGCATTGCTTCCTTCTCCATTTCTATGTTCTCCTCCACGTTCACAGCTCTCTCAACCAACTCATTCACTCGCTGGTACGTTACAGACATGAGCCTACTCTGGATGTCTGGTCGTAGCGCATGTAAAAAGTGGCGAGCCATAACTGCTTCATCTTTTTTTCCTCTATACACATACTTCTGCAGTCGAGTAAAGATTGACTCCAGTTCTCGTACGCTCTTCTCGCCTTGTTCTAAGCTTATAAATTCATTCTCCAATCTGTCTCTAATCTCTGATGGAAAATACTTTTCTTCGAACTCCTTTCGGAACTCTGTCCATGTTGGATTCCTTTGACCGTAGTGTCTCTTCACACTGGTCCACCAATCACTTGCATCATCCTTCTTATAGTCTTCTTGACACCGGGTTGCTTCGAAATTCTTCTCCATGTTCTGCAACCATTGATCTACTTCAAACGTGTTTGATCGTCCTCTAAAATAATCGGTTCCCAAATTCCTCATAATCGTCACAATCTTCAGGAAGCTCGGGGCCTCTAGTTCCCTTAGGCGTGACGCTTGCTGCTGCATAAGCGATAACATCAATTGGAACACAGCTAGCACAGGGTCTCTTGGTCCACTCTCTTGACGTCTTGGCTCTTCGCGTGCATTCATTTGTCTTGGCTTCACTGGTACACTCCTTCGTCTTCGCTTTTCAGAGACATTTATTTGTCTTGGCAGCACACTCCTTGGCTCATATGGTTCGTGATATGCAGGGTGCAATCCAGGTGTTTGATGGAAACTTGCTGGCTGACGACCCGGATTGTTAAATCGCGGACAAGACCAGTCTCCACCAAATAGTGTTTCCATCATGAATCTTGATTTGGATGATGATCCTTGCGACCCACTTCTTTCGGAACTCGACCTCTCTGTCATCTGATCGTCATTCTTTCTTGATTTTGTTTCTCCTTAACATCATATGGATTACCTTCCAAAGGTACTTGACACTCCTCTTCGACTTCATATGGATCACTCTCCAACAGTTCTTAACACTCTTCTTCAACATCGAACTGATCAGCTTCTAACGGCTCTTGCCTTTCTCCCTCATCATCAAAATGTTCACCCTCCGAAGAGTCTCGACACTCTTCTCCAGCAGCTCTTGAATCACCCCACGACCATCCCTCTTCACTTCCACAAGGACGTACCGTTTCCTAAAGTTGCTTTTGCGACTCATTTACTCGATATAATATTTGAAAATGTGTGTTCCGCGAGCATCATAACCATGCTCTGATACCACCGTTGTAACGCCCTCGAATCGTCCTATGACCGGACATGCCAACGGACAGTCACGGAACGCTACTATGGGAACTGCGCCGAGGTGGTCCAGCTGAGGGACGAAAGATGCAAACTTCCCGACCGGTCCTCCCTAGCACAATTCCGCCCACGACCGAGACTACTTAGGCTTTGCAACCCGCGCGGCCTGGTGCGTTGTGTTGGCCCGGACAAGGCTAGTACCATTTGAACCACACCACTTTAATAAAAACACTTTTATACTTTAATTACTTAACACAAATAAGTTCACAAAACAAACACAACGGATCTAAAACTCTTAAGTCTATCACACAAAACTTAAGGAAAAACACCCAAAAACCCAACCTATCATGTACCATATCACATGTTTCGAGACTCACCTGGCTTGGCTGAGAAGAACAAAATCTAAGCAGACCTCTAGCAAGGACTGAACGCGAACAGCTCCTACAGTGGCACACGGCTACAGACGCAAAATGCGACCTTGGCTGACGCTAAACAGACGCAGCGATGAACACGCGGGACAGAAAAACTCTAACCGGACCTCTCTCTCTCTCTCTCTCTCTCTCTCTCTCTCTAACTCTCTAAGGGGCTCTAATTAGAGGAGAGTGTGAGTTTTGGTCTTGCTCTTCCTTCACTCTTTTCTTTCCTTTCACCCTTTGTCCGAAAAATTTTGATTTTGGATTTTTACTCCTAACACGGGTCACTACACTTGCACTATTATTGAATTCCCACAATTGGAAACAAGCTCAAGTGATGGTAAATCAACCAAACTTTCAATTATTTTACATTACATGAATTATTTTTTTTTCTTTTTCACATTTGCTATTTTGTTAATTCAATAACGTTTATATTAGTTGTTGCTATCAAGAACATCAAGGCTACTTATCGTCTGAGTAAAATAAGTTGGCAAGGAGATCCATGTCTCCCTCAAGAATTTTCTTGGGAAAATCTTGGATGTAGTTATGCTAATATCTCCACCCCACCAAGAATCATTTCCTTTTAAGAGTACATTCATAAATTAACATAGGCCATAACATAATGCTACTTTGTATCTAGATATATTTTAATGCTATTTTGTGATTGCATATTTAGAAACTTGTCAGCAAGTGGATTAACGGGGAGTATATCCCCAATTTTACAAAATCTAACGCTCATACAAGAACTGTGAGTGACCCTATTCTTGACTCATGAAACCAAGAGTACTTTGTTCGCACTTGACATGTAGCCGACTTTCTTTATTTATGTATGCGTGCACAGAGACTTATCTAATAACAGTTTGACTGGAACTGTGCTTAGTTTCTCGCCAACATCAAATCATTATCTTTGATGTAAGTTTTCTAGAAAGAAGAATGAACATTTCGCCTAATTTTTTTTGGATTTGGCTATATATATATATGATGGTTTTTTTTGTTTCCTTAACAGAAAGTTAAGTGGAAACAATCTTACCGGTTCAGTTCCACAGAATCTACTTGATAGAGAAAAGGAAGGGCTTGTCTTAAAGTAAGAATATTTTCTCATCATTTATCAAGTATACATGAATGGGCAGTACTTGTATAAAAATTAGAAAGCTGAAATATATTATTTTAATTATAAGAATATATAATCTCAAGTGTACTAGAAAGTTCAGATATATATATGTTCCATATCCACCTCTATATGGTACCTTAATTTAACAACCTCGGTATCATGTTTCTTCTAGACTTGAAGGAAAACCTGAGCTATGCAAGATTAGTTCATGCAACCCAAAAGAAAAAAGGGACTGTTGGTACTGGTTATTGCACCAATTGCCTCTGTGCTTATTGCAATAGTGGTTGTGGGTCTCTTTGTTATTTTCCGAAAAATAAGGTGCCTTTAGGGGAGTCTAGCTCAAGACATATAATCATTAACTACATGTTAAAAAACCAATGTATATATTTCCATTTGTATCATGT